>BPTQ01000008.1:193001558-193226278 GCA_019973895.1 Chrysanthemum seticuspe
AATTGACTATTCCTGGCCTAAATTTCTGAAAACAACCTAGCTATATGAAATTAGTTTGATTTGATCGAACAATTCCAAATTATTGGAACCTATTTAGGATTCAATAATTGTTTCTTTGTGACTCGTTAGAAATAATTCATGCGCCTTAAATGAATTGTTTCGATTTTTCTTTGAAATAATTATTTTGAGATTTAGACGAATAATACGTCTATGAGATTATGTTGAGATTCTATAAGCTTGAAAAAAGATTTGAGAATTTGAGAAAAAGACTTTAGCATGGAGATTACGGTTAGATCCTCAGGAAAATATCCGAGTTCCTATAGGATCAGCCAAATGTTAACTATTGGAACATGCTGTTCATTAGATTTGTACCTTATGTTATGAAAGGTATTTGTTTATATTGTCTAGAAAAGTACTGCAAGGTGAAGTCAAAGTACTGCTAGGACAGAAGATCTGTTATATTTGTTTATGGAAAGTATTGTATTCCATGTTTAGATTACTTGTCGTACAAGGTTATCAATTGTAAACCGACTAGGATATCCTTGAGCCTATAAAAGGACTCCTAGATTGGCATTAGAGGTACGATTTCAGAAAAAGAGTTTAAGAGTTTAGAAAAAAGTTCGAATATCTTAGAGTTGTATTAGAGTATCTGCATAATAAGCAGATTTAGAGTTTTATTAATAAAGTTTCTTTTTAGCTTTGTTAAGTAAATTCCGCGTACTTAATAAAGATTGCTCAGTGTTTCTTTGTTAATAACTTAGGATTTATCCAAGGTTATTAAACCTTAACAAGCTAGTTTAGTTTGATTAAAGTATATCGATCCAACAAAAGTCTTTAAATCCGGTCCTTATCAGTTAAAACGCTTTCATAATCAAGTCACATTTCTCCTTAAAAGCTTTCAAAATCAATTTAAATCTATAAGAGATCACAATTCTCAAATGATTTGATAATTGTGATCAGGGGAGAATGTGTGATTTAAATTGGATTTAAACTGACAATTCGGTAAATGGAAAAATGATTTTATAATGATGAACATGCTCTCCTTCCCACATGTGACAAACGATTTCAAATTTTCCATGCACATGTTGAGGGGGAGCATCTATCTTAAACCTATGATGTATAACGTGATCACTTATCTCAATGTGCAGGTTCCCTCTAGTATGTGCAAAACTCTATTCAAATCTCGAGGCACATATTGAGGGGGAGCAAACTTATGAAAACCTCATCATTCCCTAAAATGCTTTATCTACTTGTCTTGATTAGGGAAGTGATGTTGATATTTTTTAGAAAATGGTAATCAAAGAAGTAATTTCTTCCTCTTGCCTCCGTGTGCAAAACGATTTCAAACAATTCATGCACATGTTGAGGGGGAGCACTTATTCTAAAAATATCAAAAACAATTCAGGTACAAAATGTTTTGATAATATATCACAAGTATCTGGATTGATTTTCAAATGGTTTTCAATTGGTTCCAATGGCAGATGAACAATACTAAATAGACCGACCAACTTTACTTTATGTACGGTGATATAAGGATGATAAGGTTAGGTATGTGTTCCCATGATCCGCCAGAACCGGAGGGATCTACCCAGGGACTATCCACTAGTTAGTGTAGAGTTCTTAGGTATGATGATAAAAGGAGAAAAATGAGATATGGGAAGAGTGCGGACTGAGACTGAGCTAGTATTGGAACAAACCCAACAAGGTTCTAGCTATGAAGTCTCGGTAAGCACTGAAGGGGTTGAAGAATTAAAAAGAATTGAATGAGAAAAGGGTGAAAACAAATAGCCCTCCATTTATTCAACCTTAGGGCAGAAACCGGGTTCAATTCATATGCTACTGATGGTAACATCTGTATTGAAGACAAGACGTCATGGACCCAGTGACGCACTGCACTTCAACTTTCCAAACCACTCAAGTTCCTCTTAAAAGGACTTGTTTCATTCTCTCGGGGAACCGACATTATCTATCGACTTTCTCTTAGAGATTGTTGATATTGAAAAAAGGAGACCCTCTCCCTAGTCTCCGGCACAGGATCCAAATATGCACAAAATTGAGTCTAGAGCCACGAGATCATCAATAAATCTCATTAGGACACTTTCAATGAAGACTCTCTGTTTCACACAATGTGAAAAGAGAGAATATATCTTGAGTCCTACGCATTATCCTTGTGGTATTGCCAGAACATCTGAGTGATGTGTAAACATATTCACAATGAAGATGGAAAACCTTCTGGAGCCAACATCAAACAAGCTCCTGGTAGGTGGCAGGTGAGATCTATCATATAGATCAACCATGTGATAACTGAACAGAAACAATGGGGCGATTCAATCTCTTGAATCAATCCTGGTTCAGGTTATGGATTGACGGATACCTTTGAAAAACCGGTCTTTGTGCTCAATAACTCTTTTCTTTAGCACATCGACCGTGTACTAATTTTTCAAACCAAAAGGTGTTTTTATGATTGATAATTGATTTCCAATAAAACCCTCGTCGTATTGCAAAAACAATTTCTATTGAGCAATACACGATTGTTTTTCAAATCTCTTTTCATCAATCAGTGGTCTTAAATTCGCTGGTTCACTCACTCTGTGTTGTCTTCTTTGAGATGTTCCGGTTTGAGAACAGCTTGAACAGCTGCGAAACCCTGTCAAGGAGATTCTTAAGAATCCTACCTGATCACAGGCAGTACTTGTACTGATCAACGGGGAACCGTGGGCCGTGTACCTCAATTCAACGAAAGTGATCAAAGACACTTTCGTTTGCTTTATTGCTAACTGTTTTATGCAGGTACATCCTACGTTTGCAGCTGATCAGAATGAAGCGGTCAATCCATAGCCGCATGCTCACACTACACATTCATCTCAAAAGAAATCATGATAAGTGCATCAATGACTCTCATATTTTCACTCCATGCTTCTGCTACGCGGCTGCCAATATCATGAATCAACGAAAGCTTCCGTTACTCTGATGAGAAGATATCATGATCAAGAATGTGAGCATGTCGGTACGAATGTCACAACATCACAAAATTCCATCACCACAATGGATGTCTCAGAGATTTTTCATAGCTGATGATCTCAAAAGCTGGCTCAAAATTATTATCACGTGGATCAGTAAAAGACCTCCACTTGGATTAACCCAACATGCAATGAGTGGAATCAATGACTACGAGCTTCGGAGCAAAGTACTACATCAAGAATACAAGAACAATTCCTAATGTAATATCTGTTTGTATTCAATGTAATTTTAGTATATGTTTGAGGTGACCTCCCTTAGGGGGAGATTGTTAGGAATTAGAAATTCCAGGTATTAAAGAGTCGGTCACCTCAAGTATATGTAATCGTTAGAAAGCTCGTAGTCGTAGTTATTTTATGTTAAGTAGTATTTAGTTTAGTAACACCGTGGAGGACGGACGGGTCTTTACCCACTGTATGCCTGATCCACAGCCCGTTGTGTGGCGTTTTATTGTTAGACTATAAATACTCTCTACCTCCAAAGGTAGAGAGTTGGAGCTCATAATAATATTTTCCTTTCTCTCACTATAGTTCCCAACTCTCTTCCACTCTCTCACTAGAACTTTCTCTCTAACATACTTAAATGCATACTTTGATCATGGTTTAGTGTGTTTGTGAAATCCAATATCTTACACATAAAGTAAAGTTGGTCGGTCTTTTGATATAGTTCTTCCGCCTTGAAACAAATTGAAAACCATTTGAAAATCAATCAAGATACTTGTGATATAAAATCAAAGTATTTTGTATCTTAATTGTTTTGATATTTTAGAAATGCTCCCCCTCAACATATGCATAAAATACAGAAATTGTTTAGCATATGGAGGCAAGAGATCTTTGAAATCGTTAGATTAAGAATGAAAGGTCCAATCTTTTGATTAACATTTTCTAAAATGATCATCATCACTTCCCAATCAATTTGAGTAGATAAAACATTTTGAGGAAGGATGAGGTTTTCAAAAAGTTACTCCCCCTCAACTTGTGCATGTGATTTTTTTGAAATTGTTTTGCATGAAGAGGAAAGAGTTCTTAGAAGCACATTCACGATCATATAGCCATACTGAAACCATTAGAAAATCAATCAAGGTACTTTTTATTGAAACTTAAGAAGTTTTGTTTTGTACCTTGAAAGTTTGTTTTCTTTTGAAGTGTTCCCCCTCAATATGTGCTTCGAGATTCGAAAGCGTTTAGCACATATGGGAGAGTAGTATGCACATTGAGACAAAAATGGTCATCTTTTATCATCTTTCATATTTATATCACATTTTCTCCCCCGATCAAAAATTTCAAATCCTTTGAGATTTTGGATCTCAAGTGATTTAAATATGTATGAAATAAAACATTTGTTGGAGAAAAATGTGTCCGATTTTATAAGATCTGAAGTGGACAACACTGAGGTTCCATTTTTTACACGCAAAGGGAAACCTCAATACATAATCTAACACTATTACATACATTATAGTTGTTCATAGTTCATACACCATATTTTACACATAAAAAGTACAAAAATACTTCCGGAAGAAGTCTTCATTTAGTTCTTTGAAGCAGCATGTAGTGACCTTCACAAAGTCTACCACCCGCAAAGCTTTCAAGGTTGCGGAAAATCATTCGAGTCTTAAGTCTTCGCCTGATCGCAGCAATGAAATCCTCACACCTTTTCAAATCCTCATCAGACAAGAATTTTGTTTTGTTCCACTGCTTCAGATCAGTTTTGATTTCAATCACTCTAGAGTTCAATTCCTCTTCGATCATTTTGAGAGTACCATCACTGAATTTGTAGAGCTCACACAGTCTCATTAGCATGCGAGTCCCGTATCTGTCGGTGAAGATGACGGCTCTAGGGGTGTCAAGAACTCTATATTCGTGACGAAATTCATGTCCTGAGGCGTTCCATTGTGGATTTGTAAGGTTGACCCAGGTTTGGTAGCTTTCCATTCCTAGTTGAAAATCCTCAACCCTTTTTCGAATGACTAAGCCCCTGATCCAAAGGTTGACAGCAACTGAAAGAGCCTTCTTTTCACGAACCGGAAGATGATTAAGGTGTCCTTGTAGGTTCAGAAGGTAGAGATATTCAAAATCATTTGGCATCAAGTGTTTGAAGTCGTTCTCTTCAATCACATGATCTTTCTGGTCTGCTCTTCGAAGAACGATCTTCTTAAGGTAACCATAGCCATAGATTGGGAAGATCTCTACACTGACAACACTTAGAATTCGTAGCTTGGATCTAACACCTTTGCGTCTTTTGTCCGCTCCATGTCTCTTAATGTAGAATTGCTTCTTTTTTAACCACCAATGAGAAATACCATATGAGGCCTCGATGTCATATACATGTTCTTTGTCAGACCAGAATTGATCAGGTACCATCTGCTCAAGACCTGAATCTGTGTAGGTAGCAGCTTTCATCTTTGAAATCGATAAAGCTGGTGTTCTTTCAGTAGAGCGAGCACATAGATAGTCTAGATCACGGTTGAAGAAGAATTCAGACTGAATGGTCACTTGTCCAGGTTCACCACTGAGAGGAAGAGGCATGTTTACATTAAACCGACTAATCTGCTCACTGACTTGATCACTTAGCATCTTGTGGCATTCTTTCATCTGATATTGGAGCTGATTGGCATCTGAGTGAAAAACCTTGACAATTTCAAAAGCTTGTCCTTCAAGATCCTTTGGAGTGATGGACGAGATTCCCTTCTGTTCACAAAACCACTTAATGAAGCTGCCCATGTCTCTAGTGGCACGAAGTAGAGAGTCTTCATCTGGGGTTTCATAGTTAGTAGAAATTGTTGAAGCCCAGTTGTTGTCGGGGATCATCGTGTCAGTCTCTGGGATGGACCATGAGGGTTCTGGAGTCTGAGGTCTCTCTTCGGTGAGCCAACTTCGAATGGTGTCCTTTGAAGGTGCAACTCTAGATGGCTTAGATCGCTCTCCTGTCATGTATGTATCAAACCAATCATCTTCAGACGGCTTGGGAATATACTTGGTGGATGCATCATCGTCATCTGATTCTGACTCTGCCATGACATGCGACTCTTCATGAAACACTTGATCTTCAGGAATAGAGGAGGATGTGGGTGTGAACCTTGAATCAACCGTGGTCCAAGCAACAGATTTCTTCAGAGTTTCCTGATTTCTGGATGGACTAGGTTGATTGGGGGGTTTTAGTGGTGAAGATGGTAGTTGTGATGGAGCTTTAAAAGTTGTATAAGAAGATCCTCCAGCCCCAGAAGTTCCAGCTCCTCCAGTTGGAGGTGGAGGAGGTGGTGGTGGCTTGGGACCTCCTAACTTATCAGTTGATTTCTCAGGAACAGTCTTTATTTTCTTCTTGTCTTCCCTTTCTCGTATATCCTCCACAAACTGCTGATAATTATCACGTCTCATTGATTCCTCGAGTGCCTCGTATAATTTCTTATGCGTATCATCCAAATGCTCTCCTGCTTCATACATTCTTTCAGAGAGAGCTGATCTCATATCAGAAATTGGCAAGTCTTTGAATCGTTGTAGTAATGGAGCCTTCATTGCCCATTCAACTGCATCTTTTATGTCAGCTTCTATTGCCTTGGTAACAATCTCAATAAGGTTAATAACCTCCAACTTTTTGACACGACTATCAAGATTATTGACGGCGATAGGAAAATGCTTCTCAATAGTTGCAATACGAGTCATAGCCTCTTCGAGTAATTGCTCAGTCGTTTTGTGTGGAGGAGGTGAAGCAGGAGGTGGCGAGGCAGGAGGAGTGACGGTATCACTGATAGTGACAACTTGTACTGGATCAATATTGGGTTTGGGTGGTGGAAGTGCGGTTGCTTGAATAGGTGCTGATATTAGAGGAGTGGTTGATGTGTCTTGCTGAATGTCAACATTGTACGTGGACTCAGCTTCCTCTTTCTCATCATTTTTTTTAAACGGTTTGTTATCTGAGGGTTTGTCATTTAAGAACTGATCACCAAAAGATAAGTCTGTATCTAGATTCTTCAATGAGGATACAGAATCAATAGACATATTTGGTTCTTCCAAATGTCTGGTCTCATCAGATCTTGACTCAACGTTCTCCTATGAGTCTTTTTGCATCCCTTCATCAACATTTTGATCAGTCTGAGTATCACTTGATGCAGGAGTTTCTTCTTGTGCCTCAGATACCTCCTTTTCCAATCCAGATAGTTCTTGAGCTGAATATGATTCAACATTTCTTTTCTTCAGCTCAAATTGAGTGGTAGTTCTTGATGGTGAAGAGGATATGGTCAGAAGCATGTGAGCGGCTTGTTCGTCATCTACACCAGCGATCCCTTTCCCTTTGTCTTGTGTGATTGGAGTTGTATGGCGTGGCTCAGGTTCTGGTTCTCTTAACACGACACCTCCAACTGGTGCTCTCACATTCTAGACTTTGCTCGATTCCAAGTTGTAGAGCCGCGTCATCTTCATCAATCAACTTCGTGTTGCCCCTTGAAACCTCAGTTTCCTAAATGTTTTCTTTTTCCACTCCCTTCTTCTTTCTTTTCTGCTTCTGGGTTATGGTGTCAGAAGGTTGTGACCTTCCACGTCTCTTTTTAGGAAGAACAACATACGAAGACTGTGAGCCTAAAGTAGACTTAGCAGTTTTGGGTTGTGGTGGAGTGGGAGAGACATCAACATTTGCACTGGATCTGGAGGCCCTTTTATTGTACAGTTTGAAGTGATCCGTCTTTTTAATATCGTCTGTGAGAAGAATATCAGGAATTGACAATCCAAAGATCTCTTTATCCATACCTTTAGCAACATATTTAAGGTTGCCCAGAACAAATTCATCGTTGGCATTATGAAGGACTGATTCACTCCTAGGATTGAAGTTATGAGTATGTTGCAAGTACTGGATGATAAGTTTTGAGAATCTGATGCTGGGAATCACAAGTTTGTTTACTTTCTTTCGACCCTGAGCTTTATTCTGAAAGTTTGTTCTATCGGAGATAAACGTGTTCATTGACAACGAGAATTCTTCCCAGATACGTTCTGATACATCAAAATTCACTCTATTGACGATACCCCATAGGATTTGCAAGATGGGAATCCTTACTTTATCAAACCCTGATGTTTTGCCTGATAAACATAAGTTGAGAACTGTTGTCATTGCTCTCCAGGGTTGATACATGTGTCCGGTGATGATGTCAGAGGTCCTGGATATGCCAACTTGATAACCCAAACCAATCAGAAAGACTATTAGCTCTTCCGCACTAGGTGGTGGTTCAGATCGTATGGTGGGGTTACAGGGTGTGATTCCAAGGGCCTTGCAGAGAATGTCCGAATTGATCACAAATACCTTATCATCCAACTTGCAGGTATAATGAGTCGTGATTTTGTCCCATTCAATTGTGTTCCAAAATTGTTGTATGTAAATGGTGGGAATTGTACATTGCTTGGTTAGGGCACTGAATAAATTTGTGTTTTTGAGGATATCAATAGACACTTTGAGGGTTGGGTTTTGTTGCAACTTTTGCAAGTCCACATAACAATTACTTTTCCCTATCTCTACCCATTGATTCTTAGGTAAGATTTTGTCGTCTGAAAGGACATTGGGTGGAGCAGCAGATGTAATATTCTTAGCTGAGGTTGTGTTTGCCATTGAAGATCTAAAGATACACACATACAACATCAATGTTTGAAAGTATGTTAGTTTAGATATGGTTAGATAATCCACATTGAATACAGCCTCATGACATACACACAATAAGTAAGAACTTGGACTGAGTTCCCATAAGCAGATTGAAATAGATAGAGTGGTATAAAAGACTTTTCAAGGTAACGGCTCCATTTGACACAGTTTTCGAGAGACAAGTTGTTTATGGATCAAATTATTTAAAAGCTCAAAAAGCTCAGTTACTATGAAATAATATCATGAGATAAGATACTGTTATGGAGATGATATAGCAGGTTGTTTGAACCAAGTTGTGATACCAAGTTGCCACAAGAGAAACCAAGTACAAATTGCTCAAACAGTATATGTTATAGCAAGTCGCTAAAAGTATGATGTCAATACAAGTCGCTACAGGAAAACCTGAATCAAGTTGCTAACATGAAATTATACTAGCAAGTCGCCTTAAAATAATTTAATAAACCAAGTCGCCACTTGAAAATTGAACCAGCAAGTCGCTAATCTTGAAAAAATAAGTCGCTATAAAAAATGATAGGACCAAGTCGCTACAAGATTAACAATTTGCAGACTTGTAAGTACAAGTCGCTACCAACATTAACAGTGATAAGTCGCTACGAGTTACTTAGGTAAGTCGCTAAATAAGTCTGAGCAAACTAACTCGCTACTAAGAATATTGGTAAGTCGCCACCAAGAGCGCACAAGCCAACTCGCTACGAAGAACACATCTAAGTCGCTATCAAGAACATTATCATATCCACGCAAAACTACACAGTCCAATCAACATCCTAACACGCACAAATCGCTATATAGAACAAATACAATCCACGACAAACACAAACAAGTACACAGGACCCTATCTCAACATATTCAATAATACATACAATATTACGCGAATCCATTAACACAACACATAAAGCCTCAAATCATTCCTAAGATGCCTAAACATTCATCATGTGCCTGTTAAGTGATTCCATTAATGCGAATCCATTTACAAACCTAATTGAAGGGATCAAATGATGAGGTTCAGCTACGCGGTGGGAAACTGTAATGGGAGCAGAGTTAGCATAGCATCTAAATCATAAGTTTGGAAGTATGATAAAATAGATACTACACATACCACAGTAAGTCGCTAGGATGAATAGAATGCAAGAGAGAGAGTAAAGAGAAAATCTTTTTGATATTTTGAGAGTAATGAAAACTGCGTTAAGTCGCTAGGGGTATAGAGAAGAGATTAACCAAGAATACCAAGTTGTCGCATTCAGTCCCTGTAGTTTTGTGAATGTTTTAGTAATTCGCTAGTAAACTATATTGACAAGTCGCTAAGACATTGCATAGCAAGTCGCTAACCTCAAATAAACATGCCAAGTTGCTAACTTTGTTAAAGGTAAGTTGCTATCAATTATTTCAGAAATAAGTCACTATCTTATCATATTATGTATTATAGACACTCTCAGTCCATGAACTTATCAGATTGCAAACAAACACATATAGCATAATAAGATAACATAATAAGATAAGCAGACTAATACAATGGACACCATGAAATATATAAGCAATCAACATAGAGGTCACCAATCTGAGCACACAACCAACACTGGTGTAGATATAAACGAGATAACTTGAAAAATTCTCCCCCTCAATCATTGTCACCAATGAACATTGATTGAATTTAACCCACCCGTTATAAAACAAGAATATATCATTTGTTCGAACTTCATCTATGATCCCGTGTCATTATTAAATGACATTTCTAGGACCGTAGATGTTATCGATGACAAGAGATATATCTTTTATTAGATAGTGGGAAATGATATAAAAAAATGATTTGATAGAAAGATATGTAGAAATATTGATTTGTAAAATAATGATTTGTAAAATAATGATGATTTTTTTTTTAAAATGATTTGTACACAGATATATAAGAGCAAGTCCTGATTCAAGTCGAATAGGAGTCAAAGTATGATGTACATCAATTCTAGCAAGCTATAACTCCTGAGTGAGCAATATTCATTTCTGATGGAAACCAAGTCATGAAGTTCCTGATTGAATTGAGCATTGTACCTGAAAAAGACTGAGAACACATTGCACTAGAAGCACATGTAGAATTGCAAATGGATGAGTTAGTGACATGAGTAATCTCACTATTGGATGTTTCACAGTTTGATCTAGGCGTATCATTAGTAGAGATCCCTTTAGGTTCAATATTCTTGAAGAGTTTTCCTGTGGGCATCCACTTAAGGCAAGATCTAGGTATGTAAGTCCGTTTGGATCCTGTAAACTTAACTAATCTGCCAGTGGGAATCCATTTGAAGCAGCTGCTAGTAGATTTGCATGTGTGCACTTCCCTGTTTTGACTATTGGTCCTTTTGTAATTAGTTTGTTTCTTAGGGGATTGATCAGCCATTTGATGCTTCTTATGAGAACTAGGCAAACTCTTAGTATTCATGATCTTTGAACTTTGAACATTACCTTGGGGTTTGTTATTCATCTTATCGGAACGAATTAGAGAAGTGACTGGTTTTGTCAAAACAGTATTCGCATCAACTTGAGAGGCACGCCTAGATTTCGATGGTTTAAATCTTTCAGTTCTAAAAGCATTGGGCTGCCTAACTACGGTATGTTTTGAGTTGTTCTGAACAGTTGACTTTCCCAAGGTCGATGGTTTTGCAAACTTAGTGTTCACCTTATTTCCAATAGATTTCCTAAGCTCATTTTTTAAGGCAACAATATTG
Organism: Chrysanthemum seticuspe; assembly: GCA_019973895.1. Lineage (NCBI taxonomy): Eukaryota > Viridiplantae > Streptophyta > Magnoliopsida > Asterales > Asteraceae > Chrysanthemum > Chrysanthemum seticuspe. The sequence continues at coordinate 193,012,928 of BPTQ01000008.1, forward strand.
AAGCTCTTATACTGAATTTGGGCTTTGAGGGCATCAATGTCAGCCAAAAAGGAATTTGTTTGATCTGTCAACTTGGAATCGTTCTCTAATAAGTTCTTTCTTAAGGACTCATTTTCTCTTAATAAGTTGGATACACATAGAGCCAATTCATCATTCCTAGATTTAAGCTCACTACTCACCTCATGGTTAGGATTGCTCATTCTAAGATTGCATTTCTTATGCAGATCTGAGAGTTGACATTTCAGATTGCATATGGTTGAATCTTTGTCCTGAATCTGGGTTTTTAAGTTGTTAATTTCAAAAAATTCTCGAAATTCTGGGAATTCCGGATTAATGCACGATTTTGTAGCACGAAAACTTTCTTCCTTTTGTTGTATTGCAATTTCCAGGGAAATACAATGTTTTTCAAGAATTAAGTATTTGTTTGAAAGTTCATCATAAACCCCTTTTTCTACCATGTCATTTGTTTTTAAGATTTTAGATTCAGACTCAACCAAGACACATTTATCGATATCATATTCAAAGATAGGGTTAGTTAAGGGCACCTCAATGCATGACACGTGTTCATTTGTTGCTATGGCATCTGTATTCACCTCATGCACAACAGGACTTACTGACATGCAAGCAATTTCAAGCTTTTCGGACTCTGAGCCTTTGTGTTCAGTACAGCCAATTACATCATTCATTTTTGTTTCTGAAATTCCGCAGTCAGCATCAGCATCATCCATTCTTTCAACTGATCCATTACCCAAAATATCACAACTTTTCTTTAATTTTCCATGACACTCATTCAACTCATTCAAATAATCATTCCTTTGAGCAGCATCCTTAATGTACACTTCCACACTATTCATAAGTTGGATATATGTGTTGATGAACTCATGAATTTCCATTCCAGTATGTTTCTTGAATGAGATTCCAGTCACGTGTTGATCAAAGTCAGTAGAATATTCCCCTTTGATAAACGGTTGAAATTGGTTGTAGATAACTTGAAGTGCAGCATTAGAATCATCAATTACTACCTTCTCATTGGTAATTTGAAGCTTCAGTTGTTCTAAGTTCAGCAACACAGCCTTTTTAAACATAGGTAAATCTTGGCGGAAGAGAGCACTGCATGTTCGACCCATAGGAGTGGATAACAGTTGTGTGAGGTGCTGATGAAGTAATTGAAACGGCTCAATGTTGCATTCCGAATGCTTTGCATCATGGGTCATTGACAGGTGTGATTCGTTGAAGTTTGAGTCAGAAGGTGAAGAGTTTTGATTATAATTTTTTGAATCAATCAAGGTAGGACATTCAGAAATGCAACCAGTTTCATTGTTCTGTGAGGTATCATAAAGTTCAAGCACTTTGGAGATAAAAGGGTCAGTGATGTAAGACATTGTGGGTGGACGAGTATCAGCTGCATGAACGTCCTCAGCTATAGTAGAGATGATTGTAGGCATGTTTGTAGACAAGTTGACAGATTACACGGGATTTTATAACTCTATGATAAAACCGGGAAATAGATTCTTTCACGGGATTTTACTAAATCAAGAGAAAACCGTATTACACACAAAAGTTAACCAAGTCGCTAAGAATCCTTGACCCAAGTCGCTAAGCACCAAGTTGCTAAGTAATAAGATGACAAGTCGCTAAGCTCTAAATCGCTACGAATTTTGACAACAAATCGCTATGCACCAAGTCGCTAAGACGTCAAGTCGCTAAATAGCAACTCGCTAAGGACCAAATCGCTAACACCAAATCGCTAAGAAACTTAAGAACAAGTCGCTATCAAAATCGAAAGCAAGTCGCTACCTCACCAAGTCACTACCTGTAGTGGAGAATCCACTAAGTGTACTGTTTGTCGGCTTGTCTCAAAAGACAAGTCGCTAGGACCAAGTCGCTACCAAAATACACTACAACTCGCTACCTTTTACTGAAGCAAGTCGCTAGGATGAAATTCACTCCGAGAGCCAAGTCGCTACCAAGAAAAACTTTAAAAACACACTTTTCAATCCAAAACAAGCTCAACCACAGTGATTCAAGCTTACCAAATCAAAACCCAAGCACATACAATGATCCTAAACACAAAAGTACACCCAAAATTCAAATTTTAACACAAGAAATGAACCAAATGATGCAAAAACCACTAAACTTTTTCAAACTCAAAAACCATCTAAAAACCACTAGAAATCCAAGGATATGTAAGAGATGATCTAACCATGGCTCTGATACCATTTGTAACATATTGGATTTCACATACACATCAAACCATAAACAAAAGTAGGCGTATAATTTAGATGGTTTAGAGAGAGAAAGTGGGATATTTTAGAAAAAGAAACTCTTGGAAGGTTAGATTCCTAATGAACATCCAACCCTCTACCTTGCAAGGTAGAGGGTATTTATAGGTTACAAACTAAACGACCTCCTGACGGCCTGTGGATCAGGTATACAGTGGGTAAAGTCCCGTCCTTCCTCCACGGTGTTGCACTAGACTAAAACTAAGCTAATAACTTACTAACAACTAACATAACAAACGATATGTCTACGAGCTAACTTAAGCTAGATTATACTTGGGGTGACCGATGCTTCACACTAGGATTTCCAATTCCTAACAAACATAATCATAACAACCTTTTTTTTTTCTTTTTCGAATCACTTTTATTTTTTTTTAACATAACATAATATCCCCCCCACTTGAGATGGGAATTCGGGGGGTCTTCAATGATCTTCAGAAATGTTGTCGGTGAAAGCGTGATTTCCGAACCTTTCCACTCAAACCTTGAACTTAGGCAAATGATGACTTCCCAATTACAAATAAAGACTACAGGGTAGGCTAAGGTGTATAGGTGTATCGAAACAATATATAGGGTGAACAAAAAGAAAGGAATGGCTCAGAAGGGTGTATCTAGGGGTATCTTGCACTAAAGATGAGTGCAACAAAAAAGGGTTTCATAAGGGGGTCGAAAAGTCGAGGTGACTAATCGATAGACTCACAATGGTAGGCTGTTTGGGTGATAATCCTATAATATTGCCTTCTAAACATGAAAAGTCCAAATACATCGAGCTAACTCAACATACCTCGTCTATGGTCTCAAAATGATGCAAAGGCCAAGTTCTAAAGTTTACAAGCTACCGGCACACTCATAATTTGGTGGATTTGGGGTAAAATATTGGAAACAGATAAGGCTAATCTCACCATATAATATCAAGGGTTGTATGTGCTCGGCTAAGGTCTAATCTAGTTAGGTTAAGAAAAACATGTCAAAATTTTAAAATTGCATAATTTTTCAAAATAAACTAGAAAAATAAGGGCGAAATAAAGTTCAAGAGATAATTCTACTCCCGTCCCCCACTTGAATTGTACAAAGTCCCTTTTGTACTAGGCATTAAATAAAGGTGAAGAGAAAGGTATAATTAGAGCGAAAACTTCCCTGAAATTTGCTCCATAAAGAAGGAAGGCTCACGAACAAGAGATGTGCCTTCATATAAGCATCATAAACAAACTTCAATCCCTGAAATCACAATACCGACAAGCATAATTCTAAAAAGAAAAAATGAAAAATGAAAAAGAAACCTAACTCACTTTCGTAGGAATCACGGTTTCGTTTAGCGAATGCAACAAGCCTTTTAAGCCACTTGGTGTCCCAAATGGACGAGTGAAGTCTCGTGAGGGTTTACAGGGAATACACCCACAAAGTTCATTTAAAATACTGATACAAGGTTATTGTGTTTTAAAATGAAAGAATTAAAGCAGAGAAAAGTTACGTCGTAACTCTTTTGAGAGAGTTACGCCGTAACTGGCAAAACCTGAAATGAGCTGCAAAGCGAGTAGTTACGGCATAACCACTGAGATGGTATTACGCCGTAATTGGTAATGCGTCAAGAATTATGCTGCTTCAAGGTTGATTACGGCGTAATCACCAAGATGAGTTACGCCGTAACTCTGTTCAGATCAGCAAACTGCAGCAGTAATTACTTCCTCGTTTCCTGCAAAAATAGTTAGAAAACACAAAACCCAACAGAAAAGGAAATAAAATAAAAGAAAGGGATAATTCGGGTTGTCTTCCGAAAGAGCACTTTTCTTTATTTACGAGTCTTTAAGTTAGACTCAGAGCCTCGGGGCTACCAGTGCTTGTTGGTCATTTCGTGGACATGGTAAACTCCACGCTGGATCCAACTTACCAAATTCTCATCCCTTTTGTAGTCATTTCCCAATTCTAAACAGCTTAAGTAGAAACTTTTGATTTTCTGGTGGGGGTGATCAATTCCTTTTTCTTTGTCTTCCTCACTGATATCGAGTAAAAGTTGAGCTTGGCTCAACTGCATACTAATCCTTATTTTTCATTTTTATCTAAACCCGACATATCCTGAAAGGGCTTCCCTAAAATTACTCCCGTAAGACCATCCTCCACAAATTCACTTACGTCATCAAGAACCATAAATTCTACCAAAAATGAATGAGTTCCAACGAAGACATGAATGTTAGTTGCAAATCCAAGAAAATTATTCCCTTTATATTCTAACTCTTTCTTCATAACTTGGTTGTAGCATTCTTTTGACATGATGTTGACTGGGGAAGTAGTGTCAATAAATGGGTGGAAGTCGATGAACCCAATTTTGCATGAGATCTTAAGATAATATGGGTTTCTATGATGTATGCGTGTTCCCACCTCATGAAATTTAGGTTGGTCTGGTTGTGGAAAATTCTTACCAGAGTTATCTTGCCAATGGGCCATCTTGACATCACTAGAGAGGTCTTCAACACTCAATCCTAAGTTATCATCTTCCTCAAAATTGACGAAAACATCAAAATCTCTCCCCGAGTCAACCTCTCCAGGATCCGGGGGGTCGCTAAGAAATTTTTTGAAAGATTCACCAAAATTGCCTACTGGGTCAATTGCACATACCTTCTCCGGGGTAGACAAATGTTCATTAGGTCCGAAAGTAGCAATTTCTCCATTAGCTTCAAGAGTCAACTTTCCAGCAAAGACATCCACCTTAGTATGAGCAGTGGCAAGCATAGGTCTTCCTAAAATGACTGGTATTCTGTTGTCTTCCGGAATGTCAAGAATCACAAAATCTACTGGGAAAAGGAATTTCTTAATCTTCACAAACACATTTTCAACAATTCCCAATGGCGATTGCATAGATCGATCAGCCATTTCAATTTTCATCTTGGCCGGCTTTAAGTTACCAATTCCCATACGCAAAAACATCGAACGAGGCATTATCCTAATACTTGCTCCAAGATCAGCTAGGGAATTACACATATTTAGACTCCTGATATAGCAAGGGAGAGTGAAGCATCCTGGATCTTTTTCCTTCTGCGGTAGCTCGTTCCTCAAAACCGCTGAGCATCTTTTGTTGAGGTGAATTGTCTCATCAATACTTAATTCCTGCGCAATATCATGATGATTAGTATTAAACAAAATTATTGATAGGAGGGTTTACCGACAAAGTTTGGTCCAGAAGTGACTGTCTCTCCATGCTGATTCGTCGCTTAATATTTTCTGAAAAGGTCAAAGGTTCTTCGAGGATAGTTTCTACAGTATGGACAACTTCCTCCTCCCTAGCTGCTAAATAATCAGAAATAGCTTCTGAACATTCTTCTCCAATCTTTTAATTCTATCACTCTTCTCCAATCTTTTAATTCTATCATCGTGCATCTTGAGAGAAGAGATTGTATTATCCACGAATGTCCTCATCAATTTTTCAATCCTATCATCTCGTTCTCTTGATTCCCTAATGTGGTCAAGAATTTTTCTTTCAAGATCGCTCCAAGTTTTGGTCCCAAACACGCTCTTAACCTTTTCAACCCTGCATGCTTCAGCTTCTCTTTCTAACCTTCGTTTTTTGAAAATTTCCCCGTAATTGTATTCTTGCTTTGTTATTGTCTTCATTACCTTATAATCGAAATTGTCTCTTGGTCCGTACCCTATATCCATGTGCCACTTGTAGCAATGTTCAGAAAGCCGCTGAATACATTCCAGGGCCTGATCAGGAGTCATGCTAGGAATAGGTCTTGGTGAATCGAGAAGTTCTCGTGTTCGCGCGTTAATCCCATGATAGAAGACGTATACGATCTGATGTTTGTTTAGATCATGGGTAGGGCATCGATAGAGAAGCTCATTAAATCTTTCCCATGCTTGGTAAAGCGTTTCTTCTCCAACCTGAACGAATTGATAGATTTTCCCAAGAAGCTTGGCCATTTTTTAAGGAGGGCAAAATTTCAGGACGAATTCTTTTCTAAGTTTATCCCACGCTCCTTTACAATCATGAGGGAGTTTGTTATACCATATTTTCGCTGTTCCAGAAAGAGTCATAGGAAAAATCCTTGCAGTGACTGAATAGCTCGGAGTACCTCTGACGTTGAAAAGAGAGGACAAGTGGAGAACATCTTCTACGTGATTCTGAGCGTCCTCATCTTCGTTTCTAGAAAACTCAAGTTCATGTAACTCTCGAATAATATGATCTGGAATAGAGTATTTTTCAGTGTGAGAATCTTGAGTGAAGCTTCATTGGCAGTTCTCATTCGGTCGCTCTAAATACTGCTCCATAGTTAGGTCATCGATATTATTTTCATTGATGACCTCCGGTTCTGCGTCCGACTGGTCTGATTCGTAAAATGAGAAGATGTTGTGAATAGGAACTGGAGAATAGACTTTCCTTCTTCGAAATTGCTTCTCCGGGTCATCGAACGGGGTGGCCAGAAAAGGCCTCGAGCTGCGAGTCTTGTATCCTGACATTATCAGAAAGAAAATTAAAAACAGACTTAATATGAAATCCTAAAATAGCTCCCCGGCAGCGGCGCCAAAAACTTGATGCAGGTTTTACTGAACAGGTCTTAATATTTATAGCGTCTCGCTATACCTATGGTCTACCCTAGTGCACTAACGGGCAGTGTACCCAGTCGCGTGTAGTGTAGTAATCGGTAAAGCCGAGGTCGTCCCAAGAGCTATTGTTGGATTATTACTAAGTCTAGTATCACATATTTAATAAAGGTTTCGATAGGGATTTAATCAATTAAACTACTAATGCAGAATAAAATAAAGCAGATAAATGGATAAAGGGAAATCAATAGAGGAGAGTGGTGCCAACCTAGTTAATCCTCCTAGATAGTTATGTCTACATCTACCTACTTCCAATTACCTCAGGTGGGGTCAAATTCGAGAGGACAACATTTGGTCAATTCGCCCTAACCTATCAGCAAAGATGCCACCACAGGAGAAATCAGGCTCACCGTCATAAGTCCTGTTGTTCCTGGTCCCCTAAGCCAAGTCATTAAGTACCGCTACATGCTAGATTCATAATAGTGAGTGCCCGGCCGTTAGGAACTTAGACACTACACCCCCAATTCTTAAGTTCATCCAAATGATAGGTGATCAGTTGGTCAAATCGCACAAGTAGAAAGGGTCATCAGTTGGTCATATCTTACCCTTCCCGTCTCAGTCCGCTCACCTAGGGTCATTTGGTCATATCTCCTAGGCAATTGGCCTCTACCGCCATTCAAAACTACCGAACCAAGGGTGGCTACCAATGAACTATGCATGCATACACTTAGAAATAATTGTATGGAAGTAAAGGTAAATGCAAACAAAACAATTAAGGAATCATAACTAGGCTAGCACCAAGAGGTGCTTAGCCGCTCATATTAATCATGCAAATCAATTCAATATTCAAAAGTACGAAATACATGAATAGAAAGTAAAAGAAATATAAAATGCTAATGATTATCGTAGTGGAGTGACTTCTCCCTTGGAAACAGCTCCGTATGCTCCTCTAGACCTTCCTTGAGCTTTTTCCCACGTTCTCAGAGTGTTGTGTGTGGAATGGGATGATTAGAAATGCTGGAATTCGTGGGGTATTTATAGGCCATATCTGGGTTACGGCATAACCAATATAGGAGTTACGCCGTAACCTTCTATTCCTTCGTAAAATGCACTAGATCTGCTGGTTACGGCGTAACCTTATTAGTGGTTATGCCGTAGTTTTCAATAAACTTGGTTACGTCGTAAGTGATTCAGTAGTCACGGCGTAAGTATCAGCGGCGTGGAATCTCATTTGACCTAATGTGGTTACGTCGTAACCTTTGAGAAGAGTTACGCTGTAACCTTCTGATAAGTTGGCATACTGAGTCACGCAATAGTTACGGCGTAATGTGAGAGATGAGTTATGCCGTAACTTCTTCAAAATAGCATACTATGATAAATCTTTAGATATGTTTCCAGTTCCGCTTCTCTTTAGCTCCAATGCTCGTAATTTACCTGAAAGTGGAAAACAAGCGTAAATCCATATAAATGATATAAATAACGAGCATTATCGGGGGAAATTGACACTTAATATTCAGGACTATTTGATGTTATCATGCACCATTTGATTTATTTGAATACGCGATTGTTAATTGGTTTGATGAAATGCGTGATTTGGTTTGAAAATGTTTTTATGTCGACACAAGTGCTTGAAAACTGTTTTGATTGGACCTGAAAATGTTTTTGTGAGCTATTACGTGCTAGGCTAAGGTTAGAGACCCAAACACGTTTATGTATTGTTGATTCCTAGCTCAGGATAGTGCAAATTTTATAGATAGATCTATCATGGTTGGCCACCCGTCTGGACTTGGGTTGCCCAACTTGCCAGGGTTTCACCCGGATTTGTGGATGCACCACTTGCCATGACGTATAACATGTCGATTTATATATGTGATTAGGGCGTGATGATTGCTTAAATGTTTATGACTTAGCCTGCGTAATAGTTATGCTTGCGTACCACTATATTCGGTGTAGTGTTTGATTTTGATATGGTCCAAGTGATTGTTTATGAGCTATTTTTACGGATAAATACTGTGGAAAACTAGAAGGGGGGTTGAATAGTTTTACCGATTAAAACTTCGTTTTAAACTATTTAGATCGACTCATGTCAATCTATTAGATGTGTATGTTGGATATTGATAGATAAGTATGTAAATATGTAATGCAAAGGTAAAGAGTAAGAAACACAAAACCACGACACGAGTGTTTATAGTGGTTCGGCTACAAGGACACCTTCCTTGCCCTACTCCACTCCCCGAGTCACCTACTCGAGAGTTCGTAAGCACTACACAACACAAACTCCTTGTGGCGGAGAAGCCTTCACAACGTCGCCTACTCTTTATCCGGTACAAGGCTAGACACCGGGTTCTTTCACGAGGTAGAACCAAACCTATCACAACGTCGCCTACCCTTTATCCGGTACAAGTCTAGATACCGAGTTCCATTACAAAGTTGGAACTACTACCCAACACTACACAACACCTATCCCAAAGGAGACACACTCCTTATTACAACATCATCAAGGATATCAATATCCTTTACCCAAACTAATCTATCTTGTACATCGATGCACCATATCGAATGTACACCTTTGGCACCTTTCACTAATTCCTTTGACACGATCCTCCAACACCTTTCAGGCTTTCACTAATGCCTTCGACACGGACCTTTGGCACCTTTCACTAATTCCTTTGACACGTACTTTTGGCACCTTTCACTAATGCCTTCATCACAACACTTCTAAGGAGGAAGAAAGAACTATCAACAAGAGAACTTCAGTAGTCTTGATGATGACGAAGCTTGGAAACTCATGGACTTGAGCTTGCTCGACTTCAAGAGGTGGTGATCTCGCCTTTAAGAGGAACCTAGAGAATCACACAAATACAAAACTACATAGAAAGATCCTTTGGATCTGAGGTTAGAGAGTTTACAATACTAAGAGAAAGTATATGTGGAAGAGGTAAGTTACAATGAAGAAATGGCTCACTATTTATAGGCAAAAACCTCTATTGTTCCCCGGATCCCACGGATCCCTTGCTTGAGGGATCCGTCTAGTGTAATCCTGGGGATTCGCCAGACGCTCCTCCTATTTGGGTTATGGGTCATGTATCTTGGGTCATGGGTTATGGACTTTGGGTCATGGGTACCCAAATAGATACAATGTATCTAGACATTGGATCATGGGCATGGGTTATGGACCATGGATAATACCCAATATGAATTCATGCATGATGTCATGTAATGGGTCATGGGTTATGGATCATGCTCCATGGGTATGGGTCATGGACTTTGGGTTTTACCCAACTACATTCAATGTATCTAGTCATTGGGTCAAGTACTTAGATTTTTACCCATTACATTACCCATTACAATATATACTAAGTATATATAAGTACATATCCATATTATGTAAACACTAGTTGTTATACATATGCATTTCTATATGTTGTAAACAATATTACTTGTTTAGCGTTTTATATGAAAACGTAAGTGTGTTAGTAAACTATTGGCTAAAACTATTTACGTATTTTATTTGTTTCGTTAAAATGATTTTACATTTCTTATCGACAAAACAGAAGATCGTAAAATATAAATAAACATTTTTACGGCGTATTGTATTAACAATATTCCCATTTTTGTTGATGACAAAATATAAGATTGTTTTAAGGAAAAAACTAAAATTCGTAAAAGTTTGAATTGGAGTTTTTACTCTCTTCTCCCCCTTTTTGTCAAAACAAAAAGAGCGTCGAAAAGATACTAACACATTGTTTTAATAAAAACGTGTACAAAGTAATAAAATAAAAAAATAGAGAGTAAGAGAAGAGAAGGATTCTCGTCTTAGCTCCCCCTTGACGGGTGCGTCCCTTTGTTGAGGGCGTCAAGTAATTAGAAAAGCTAAACAAGTGTTTTGCAATTTTGTTTGCAAATGGTTATGTCTTTTTGATGAACATGCTCCCCCTTGATAAGTGCTCCTTTGTGAGGAGGACGTCAAGTAGTAATGTAATCCTATGTGAAAGTATTGCAAGCGTTTTTGCAATGTGTTGCTTTGACAAGAAGCTCCCCTTAGTTTAGGGTGTCAAAGTCTTCATGTGTATATTGAAAATCTACAAAACAAAGGTTAGGAAACAAGTATATGATGCATAATTTCCTGCAAATGAGATTCAAATTAGTAAGATTTTTTTTTTCTGTTGCACGAATCCCACGGTTCCTCCCTGGGAGGGATCCGTCTAGGCCAGGGTGAGGGATCCGTCTGCCTGCATTCTTAAGACAACAATATAGATGTAAAATGTGGTGTCAACACAAACAATAGTTATGTATTAAGGCACCAACATCTTCTCAAGACCATATGGCATATAACATGTAATTTCATTCAATAAAAACACGAGAAATGATGTACATATCTTTAAAGCTAAGATAATGACTAAAACATGTAATACATTTTCTAATAATTCTAAGAAGTGACAAAAACTTAAAAAGAATCAATGTGCTTGAAATCTAAGGATAAGTAGACTTGTTTATTTGGTCCAATCGTTCAAGGAGACGATTAAACATGAAATGCAACTCATTTCGTACTTTTTGAACAAGTCCTTGGGTGAGTTGACAATTAGAGCAATTATTGTCATGACTAGGAAACGGAGGAGGTGGAATGTTTTGAGGAGGCTCCACAAAGGATGGTGGAATTTGTGAAGGTGAGTTGAGCGATGTAGGGTGTGGTTCAACTAAAAATGAGGGTGATAATGCACGAGTTAGTGGTGGAGATAGGAAGTCCTCTATATGGTTGGGTCTTTGGTGATTTCTTGTCTCCAAATATGGACTATTTGATGGTGAAGGTGGTTCCCTATTTAATGAGAAGGTTGGTGAATGAGAAGTCCTTGGTGGTGAGTCTTCTAACGAGTAGAGATTTGGATGGGTGATGCGCGCAAAACCGTCAAGTTCTCTCACGCAAGCGTAAGAAAACTTAAAACAGCTTAAGCACGGAATCAATGAAGATCTGAGGAGAATAGGGTCTCCCCGGGTCGTTATGTCCCAACGAGCTATGCAATGGATCAATCAACGTATAGTGATCGAGGAGTTTGAACGAAAAAGGATTATGAATTGGTGATTATAACTACAGAAATATCAAACAAATACAAAGGCTAAAATGCAAATGAGAGGAAACTAAAAAGATAAAACCTATTAAATAAACGCTATCACTAAAATTAAAATGATGTTTTTGTTTTTATGTTTTTACGAAACTGAAATTAAAATCTACGCGACGTATAACTAAAAAAGTGAAACTAACTCAATATAAATCCTAAAAATATGAAAATGACATTTTTATAAACCTAATGATAAAAGAAAATTTATGGAAAAAGAAAATTATTTTTAAGACTAATTATCTAATTAAAAACTATTTTTAACTATTAATTAATTATCTAAAATACAAGAAAATAGGAAATTAGGCTAGAAAAATAAGATTAATACTTGGAAAAGTCTAAAATATCAAAATAGACTTTTCAAAACTATTTTTGTATTTTTATGACTATTTTTCTATTTTCTATGAATTTTAAACTATTAAAAACTAATTAAACCACTAAAAATTACCAAATAAACTATGAAAAATCTAGAAAATTACTTTTTTCACTTTTTGTATTTATCTAAGCCTAAGAAAATTGAAAAATTATTTTTTTGAACCTTTTCTTAATTTTTTGTATTAAATGCTAATTAAAAAGTGCTAAAAACTAATTAAAAATAAGAAAAATAGCAAAACAGCTAGGAAAAATCTGAAAATTTCAGGAAAATTCTAAAATAATGTTAAGAAGCTATGAAAAATGGAAAAATAGTATGCTATGTGGAAGAAAATGAAACTGATCAATCAAGTGCTTATTGAAATAAGCACTTGATAAGCAAATGAGCAAAATAAGCAATCCACTGAAAACAGGAACTATGATTAACTAAAAGTGACCAAATGAAACTCAAATCAACAAGCTACAATCACTGATTAACAAGATAACTCAGATTTGATGTTTTTGATTTTAAGCTAAAAACAGTTTTTAGTGCTAACTTGCAGTCAACAAATAAGCACCCAATTAAACTACAAACCTAAAACCAATTATCAAGACTTAAACTAGACCTAAACAGCTATCTATGACCAAAAGACCAGCCCTTGAAAAGCTTCAATAAGCTCTGTGCAAGCTTGGATAAAACTGAGAAAACCACTCAGTCAATACTGAGTTGGAGCAGGGCAGATGGGGCTTATTTTGAGCTTCTGCACAAGCTTATCCAAGGGGCTTAAGTTAAAAACAGATTTAAGTTCTTAAAGACCACCTGGTAAGCTACTTATAAACAAAAATTCAGACCTTGAAAACCTTTAATGGAACCTATGCACAACCTGCAAGTTCTGTGGAAAACCAAATTTTGACATGTTGACTTTTTGAGACAGATAAGAACTTTGACTTTGATGAAGTTTGGATCCAATTTAATGACTAATATTGATGTGTTATGATGTTATGAGACTACCACAAGCTAACTTTATGATTTTTTTTGCTCAAAACAAGAATTTGCTTATCAAAATTTCTAACAGTTGAACCTTATGAGACAGATTAAATAAGTTTTGACTTAGGTTGTTTTGTAGGCACAAGTTGAGACAGATTAGAGCTCAAATGAGCTAAACAAACTAGAACCAACACAAAGCTTAACACAGAATTTACTTCTGAGGCAGTTAAGACAGTAAACCAAACACCCCTCAATGTACTGTTTTGCAAATTAAAATGAGATCACAACTGACTAAGCATGCATAAGTGATCAAACTAGATTCTTTTAACCTAATTACTACTTTTTAAACAGAGATTAACTACTGGAGACCACTTAAAACAGATTATGCAAAAGAATTATCTTGAACTTACAATTGGTCCAAGACCACTATGGCCTGCCACATATGAAACCAAGAACACTACCCTAATTTATTCAACCCACTGCTTCCATGTCAACCCATCTCCAGCTTTAAATCAACCCATTCCAATTCTGCACCCATTATGCTCCAAGTTTGACCTTTGTTGACTTTTAACAACTTTGATGGAAATTGCTTTTAAACTTAAAAGTGAGCTCACAAAAGCTATGATAAGCTAGTTTGAGCTTGCTTGAGTTGATAAATAAGCTTTTTGAAGCTTATTCATCAGAGTTGGATATTGAAAATTCTAACAGTAACACAGAAACATGAAATTGTGACTAACACTTGAATTGAGATTCAAACTGAGTTGCAATACACTGAAATGATTAATTTGAATACACTGGAACTTAAAAATACAAGTACAAAACTAATTTAGACTAAGAAATTAAAATTCGACATACAATTTTTAAAAAATTAAAACTAACTCTCCTACTTGCTTTCCCTTGGCTCTTTTTATGCACAAAAGTGCTTTCTCTCACCTTCTGAGCAAATCCCAGCAAAATTCTCAGCCTTTGGATGTCTTTTGAGCCATCTTGGCCATTGGATGATTTTGGCGCCAAAATTGAGTTGGATATCTGGGACAGGAAAAGTGATGCATTTAATGCATTTGCAAGGTTGGTGAGGAGGGGGGAGACAAAAGGGTGGTGTAGAGTGGGTTGGTAGGGATGTTGGTGGCTGGTGGTGGGAGCAGACATGGGTGTCGGGGGGACAGGGAAGGGGGCGGGGTATATTATTTAAATTGTTGGTAAATGGGTTGGTCGGGTTGTGGTTTTGGACCGGGTATAGTATTCGGGCCAGGGGTGTATTATTTTGGGCTTGGGTTTAAATAAGGGTCCGGATGGTTTGTAGAAATATTAACTCCAAGGACCAAATATGTAAAACTTGAAATTCAAGGGACCAAACATGTAACTTATGAAAATGTAGTCAAGGGTTGGTATTGCCAACTTTAAATAATCCAAGGGTTAATTTTTGACATTTCTGAAATTCCCAAGGATTAATTTTGAACATTTTGGATTTTTCAGGGACTAAATTGTAATTTTCTCAAAACTTTTAGATTTTCCACCAAAGGACTAAATATGACAATTTGTGATTTTAAAAAGACCTTTGGTGACTTTTCTTTTGAAATTTTAGCTCAGGGACTATTTTTGACAATTTAAGAAACTTGGGGGACTAAAACTGCAATTTTTGCAAATTTGATATGTTTTTCATCTGATTTTGATATTTTTGCATTTAAAACACATAAAACACTGATTTGTGATATTTTGATCATTTTGATGTGTTTCTGAGTGTTTTCAGATGATTTTGCAGTTTATTTTGTATAAAAATGATGAGTATTTACACACTCATCAATGGGAAAGAGGTTCGGTGAAGGAATGTAGTCTAGGTTCTAGAAATGAAGGCTTAGATGTTTTACTTGAGCTAGGTGTATTTGGTTTAGTGCTAGATGAATGCCTTTCCAACTCAAATGATCGAATGCTAATCCTAGCAATTCTTCTAGCTTTGGTTGGTTGAGTTTGTTGAGGATGGATTCTAGCATTTGGACTTCTTACGGGTGATGACTCGGTAGAGGATATCTCATGAACCTTTTGAGCATTCTTTTTGGATGAACCTTTGGTTGAAGAGTTCTTGCTAGATGCTTTCATCATAGTCAAAGAGAGGATGTAATGGATGTCTTAGCTACTGATTTTTGAGTTGTGGTTTTAATGGTGGTTTAAACACATAAGAGCACTTGGTTTATAAAGGATGAAGTTGAGTTAATGAATTAAATTCTTGACCACTAAGAATTTTGGCATGCACTAAGGTCAACTATAGTGTTGTTCTATTCTAGGGAGTCATTTAATGGTAAGTAAAAGTGTTTAGACTACAAAAGAGAGTTTGAATTAGAACTGATCATGAGCTGGTCTGGAGACCCGGATCCCACGGTTCCCTATTTTTAGGGATCCATCTAGTTATAAACTAGGGATCCGTTTATCAGACATCAAATTGGTAGAGTGATTATGTTCTATTAAGGTCTAGTACCTATAAATCTTGAGTTTTTGGGTTTTCTAAGATATATTAAATGGTATGGGACTTAAATGTCCAACCATATAGAGTGAGGATACCTAATGATGGTTTTTCTTAAGAAAGTGGACTTTTTGAGAGTGCAACAAAGTATTTAAGGATGACACTAATGATTTGATGATGACAAATGAAGACAATTGATCCTAGAGATCAGATGGTGGCTTTAGAAAAATTTGAAAAATTCCTAAAAAATCAAAAGAAATGAAAAACTAGTTTTTAGCCTATTTTGAGGCAAAGGTGACTAAAATCAATTTGTCAAAATTAAGAGAAATAACAAACTAAGTGTTTTGAGATGTGAGGAACAATGTGTGAGTATTGGAGCAGAAATATGATGAGTTTTGGTGAAGTGATAAATCAAAAATACCTTGAATGTGATCTTATGTTAGCTATAAGTGAGTATGAAACCTACTGATCTTGAGGAAGACTAAAGAGATCCTAAAATATCATGCTTAGCTGGTATGATAAGGTCTAGAGGATTGGATTGAAGTGAAAGTGTAAAAATCCTATGTCTGTTTACCCGGATCTCACGGTTCCCTCATCTGAGGGATCCGGCTAGTTATAGCTCAGGGATCCAGCTACTGCTGACCAATAGCTTCACAGCAAATGTGCATAATTTGCACCCCTTAGAAAATACTCATCCTAAGCATTTCTACATTCAATAATCAAATATGCAAGTAATAAATATCACGCATAGTAAGTAAGGGCGACTATAAGGTAAGCAAAATGAGCAGGACCGACTTCTTGATTTCAATCAAGCCGTCGTAAAATTCTCATTTTTTGGGTTGCCTAGGTTAGAATGTTTTTTTTCATGTCATGCCATCTACTAGAGCTAAGTCCTAAGCTACAGAAATATTGTTTAAATTATTTTACAGACCATTGTTCAAATTTTAAGGTCCACGACCTTACCTTCCCTCCCACTCAATCTCCTACTCCATCGCCTCCAATCTTCACTCTTCAACCCTTCACCCTACTTCTTCTTATTCATGAGGAAGTTAGCAAAACATTTGAACATCCCCTTTGTTTGTTGAAATTCTTGTGATGGGCTCGGGATGTATGGCAGTTGGTCAATGTATGCTAAGGGGTCAAGTTGAACGTTGCCAATGGGGTTGCTTCCTTCTCCCTCTCTTTCATCTGATGAGTTCGTTGGTGGGTGAGGTCTCTTGCCTTCAACCATAATCCTTGTAATCTTCTCATCAGACAAGGGCACCATTACCTTGTTGCAAAAGGTGTGGTCATCGGTGTAGGGAGATGGATCTAAATCAAAGACGAAATTGGCTAGGCGAGTTAAGAGCATGACATAGGGGAGCACCATCTTGTCCGTACTTTTCACACTTGCCATCCGTTTGACCATGTAATAGGCGAGGTTGAAATGAGTCCCAATAACAAGGAAATAGATCATGTAGACTAGGAAAGCGTTGGGATGATCCTTATTTCACACCAAACAAAGGACGTTCTCCCTTAGCACTAGTTCCCATTTCTTGTACAATGGGAACATCTCCGAAAGCTCCATTTGAAAGGGATCTCTATAGATGACCTTGGACTTCCTAGTGACTCGTGACGGAGAGGCTCTTTCCATGGAGACGGTATCTCTTACCGTAGCCGGTTGCAGGAGGGGTGTGAAATATACCTCGTGATGATCAACCATGTCATGAAGATCGGCCAATGACCATTCATTTGAGTACATGCATACTGCTCGACAAGGGACACAAAGTATCCTAGCAAACTCTTCAAGGGTGAAGGTAAATCCGTGCTCATTGATGATAAAAGCGATCGAAATGGTTCCATCTTCATTTCTAATGATCCTCATGCTCTTGTAGAACTCTAGGACAAACACCAAACAAATTTGTTCATTGATGCTTAAGAGACATTGGAAGTTGATTCCTGCAAAGACTTGGGGAATGTCGGTGTTGTTGATGAATGAGGGTTCAACTACATGCCCTTCGTGGAATAACCTTTTTTCCAACAATTTGAAGGCCTTTCGGTCATCGGGGTTTAAACCATCCTTCCTATGGTACATAGGAATGTAATGTGCCGTGTCTTGATAATCTTGTTGTCTATTGCCTGGCATGGTTGATCCTAAACATCAAAACCACAATGTGGTGTCAATTGTGTGAATAGTATCCTAATGAGGTTCATCACAATTTTGCTCAATACATCTTCATTGAATTCAAGAATGAGTTTTTAATTTGTATTAACAATGTTGATTCTTTGATTTAGTCTATCTTAGAAAACAATGTGATACCAAATTGTGATAAACCCATTTGAAGCTAATTTCTTAAGATGAAAATTGTACTCCTAGGAATTAAAGAATGGAAATAACAATGTAGTGAAGATTATACTTACACAAGTAATTGTTTCCTTTGAAATTATGATGAATGAACTCCTGCGAACAATAACTTAGGTTTATATTCGTGAGTTGGGAGAGTAAAGTGAAGAATAAAACTCCACAATGATCATCTATCATTTATTCTGTCTTCTGATGTGCCGGTTTCCATGGATCCCTTGAATGAGGGATCTGGCTAGTTCAAACTCAAGGATCCGGCATATCAGCAATTAACAATTTAAATGAACTTTGATAATTTTGCTTTGGGAGTTTTAATTCTTGGCTAGAATTGGTGTTTTTGCTCTATAACTTATGGTTTGAGGTTTTGACGTGTTTTACTAGTCCTATTTGACGAGGTTCCCTTTTTACGAATGAATCATAATTTTTGGAAAGTTTAAGGATTATGATAAAATACTATTTTATCGATATGAGGAGTTTCACATGGACACTATTGACATAGATGAAATGTCAACAACCTTATGTGAGAAATAATGACCAAGGCTCTCGAATAGCAAAAATATTATTATCACTAGTTTGTAGTTTTGTCTATAGAGATCAATGAAGGATACTATTCTTGATGATGAGTTCAATATAGATAACAAATTTAGTGATATTTAAGTATACGTATTGAGTCTACTATTCTTAACAAGTTATACGAATTGATATTATTAATTAAGCTAGAAATAATACATTAATAATTATTCATGATCTTTGCTATATATATTCTTTTTATGAAAAAGAAACATCGACGCGAAAATTCTTCATGATCTTCAAGGATGCCCAAATCCTAGTATGGAGAATTCTCAATAAAAAAAATATTAGAAGAATCTATCAATATCCAACATTATGAAGCATGATGATTTTTGAAAACGTGACTTTTTGATGTTAAGAAATTTCCTTCTTTGTAGTTTTCAATCATACACGGATCGTATAAAGTTTTTAAAGTACAATATACTCTAAGAAACTTAGTAACGAAGCTCTGGTACCAATTGTGGAAAACTAGAAGGGGGGGTTGAATAGTTTTACCGATTAAAACTTCGTTTTAAACTATTTAGATCGACTCATGTCAATCTATTAGATGTGTATGTTGGATGTTGATAGATAAGTATGTAAATACGTAATGCAAAGGTAAAGAGTAAGAAACACAAAACCACGACACGAGTGTTTATAGTGGTTCGGCTACAAGGACACTTTCCTTGCCCTACTCCACTCCCTGAGTCACCAACTCAAGAGTTCGTAAGCACTACACAACACAAACTCCTTGTGGCGGAGAAGCCTTCACAACGTCGCCTACTCTTTATCCGGTACAAGGCTAGACACCGGGTTCTTCCACGAGGTAGAACCAAACCTATCACAACATCGCCTACCCTTTATCCGGTACAAGGCTAGATACCGAGTTCTATTACAAAGGAGGAACTACTACCCAACAATACACAACACCTATCCCAAAGGAGACACACTCCTTAGTACAACATAATCAAGGATATCAATATCCTTTACCCAAACTAATCTATCTTGTACATCGATGCACCATATCAAATGTACACCCTTGGCACCTTTCACTAATGCCTTTGAGACGATCCTCCAACACCTTTCACTAATGCCTTCGACACGGACCTTTGGTACCTTTCACTAACGCCTTTGACACGTACTTTTGGTACCTTTCACTAATGCCTTCATCACAGCACTTCTAAAGAGGAAGAAAGAACTATCAACAAGACAACTTTAGTAGTCTTGATGATGACGAAGCTTGGCAACTCATTGACTTGAGCTTGCTCGACTTCAAGAGGTGGTGATCTCGCCTTTAAGAGGAACCTAGAGAATCACACAAACACAAAACTACATAGAAAGATCCTTTGGATCTGAGGTTAGAGAGTTTACAATACTAAGAGAAAGTATGTGTGGAAGAGGTAAGTTACAATGAAAAAATGGCTCACTATTTGTAGGCAAAAACCTCTACTATTCCCAGGATCCCACGGATCCCTTGCTTGAGGGATCCGTCTAGTGTAATCCTGGGGATTCGCCAGACGCTCCTCCTATTTGGGTTATGGGTTATGGATCATGGGTCATGGGTTATGGACTTTGGGTCATGGGTACCCAAATAGATACAATGTATCTAGACATTGGATCATGGGCATGGGTTATGGACCATGGATAATACCCAATATGACTTCATGCATGACGTCATGTAATGGGTCATGAGTTATGGATCATGCTCCATGGGTATGAGTCATGGACTTTGGGTTTTACCCAACTACATTCAATGTATCTAGTCAATGGGTCAAGTACTTAGATTTTTACCAATTACATTACCCATTACAATATATACTAAGTATATATAAGTACATATCCATATTATGTAAACACTAGTTGTTATACATATGCATTTCTATAAGTTGTAAACAATATTACTTGTTTAGTGTTTTATATGAAAACGTAAGTGTATTATTAAACTATTGGCTCAAACTTTTTACGTATTTTATTTGTTTCGTTAAAATGATTTTACATTTGTTATCGACAAAACAGAAGATCGTAAAATATAAATAAATGTTTTTTACGGCTTATTTGTATTAACAAATAATTTGATACTGTGAGTTAGGCAGGGTATGCCTCGGTTAAATTTGACTTGTTTATGAGAAATGATTTGCACTTGAAAACCTTGTGGTCCACCTTACTATTTTGTTTAAAGGAAAACTTTGTTTTCGCGACATTGTGGGCGCCACAATGATCTAAAGGCTCTTTTGAACTCGCTATACTTTTATGCAAACCTATCAACTCACCAACCTCGTGTTGACAATTTTAGCATGTATTTTCAGGTATTGAGGTGATAGTTTACTTTTGGAGGCGTTTGGGCAATGGCATGGCATGGTCATAGATGACTATGATATTTGTGTTTGGGGACCGCTTATTTATTTGGGCCTATTTCCGCGTTAAATTTAATTGTAAACTTTGATTATATTGAATAAATGAGTTTTCTTAAGAAAAACCTGTTATTCTATACTTGTGTTGTGATACCGATTAGTAGCACCCCAAGACTTGTATGCTTCCGCTAAACCCGAATTTTGGGGGTGTTACAGTTGGTATGAGAGCCTAGGTTATAAAGAACTGGGTAAATTTTCAAAACCTAGACTATAACTGCTTTTACAAAAATTTAACCCTATAACCGACATGTGCCTGCCTGCCAAGCTGATGCCTCACTTGTGACTTTGATTGCTAATATATTTGATGAGATGTGTGCCTTACTATTGGATGAGTATATCCATTTATTGTTTTTCGCTATCTGCTATAAGTATCTTCGACATACTTATACTTCCGCATCGTACCTGTTGTAGCATTGCGCCTCCTTCCCTGCATAATCTCATCACTCGTCCTCGAGTGTGAACATTTGTTTTAGTCTTTTGAAAAATGGATTTTGGAAGTAATGGACATGGTTCTAGTGTAACTAAGTCAAGTATATCAAAATTCATTGAACCTCGGGTGAATATAGATTGATCACCTATATTCAGCCAAGGACAGTGGGACATAGCCTGATCACCTATGTCTGACTCAGAGGTGAATTTTGCGATACTGGAAGTAGTTATAATAGAGTTATGTCTGGTTGGTTTGATTTTGGGAAATATTATAAAAGACTTCCTTCACACCCAACACACTGGCATCACAATTCTTGTTTATCGCGATATTATTCCTTTGTTATGAATCGCTTTTCGTCGTCGTCTAGTCATTATATGACTTCGGGTTATTTTTGGAATCGTTGGAACCGTACGACCTTGTTTCGCATCGAGTCAGGCTAGACCCGATTGGTCACAAGCTTGAATTCAGGTTGCGTAAAGTTGAAATAAACTCATCTGAATTTATTGGAATGTTTGGAATTGGTCTCAACCGCGTTTGAATTTGGATTGTTAGATTCTGTGACTTTTGGTCTCGTCGTGAATTTGAATTCGCTTGTTCCCGTAGCCTTGTTTTGTTTTCGATCAATGTTATTACATCTACCACATCGATGTCGATGTCGTTCTCTTGATGTTTGCCTTGTGTCTATCTTCGATCAATGTTATTACACCGATGTCGTTCTCTTGATGTTTGCCTTGTGTCTATCGACATGTATGCTTTTAGCATAACCTTTTGAAACCGTCGGCGTTAACTCGTATTTGGAATTTGATTTGATATCGATTGGTAGTCAAATTTCTTTTGGAAATTATGACTTTGGATTCAAAGATTGTACCTCTCTGCGTTAAGCATTAAGTGCACTACTGAGTCAATCTATTGATTGCTAGTAGTAATTAATACTCTCCTTCAGAGTCGTACTCTGAATCTGCTTACATCTCTTTTCGACGGAGATTCTGTTGGCTCCAACGGAAACCTTAAGACTTTAAGGAGTATATCAGTTATCTTTGCTACCTCCTTGCAAGATGATGAACTGCACTGATGATATCGTACAAGCTGACTTCGATTAACCTACCGACCATTTTGCGGTCATCCTATGGAATGCTTTACTGCTATCGAGATGTTGACCTTGTCATTGTTCTGTATTCAATGGATTGTTTTCTTGTTATCCTCTCAGCTGTTTATTTTGGAAATTGATATGTCGCCCTACTGCTATATTATAAACTGAACTTCGGAAGGAATTCCGCGACTCTATCTGGCTAGTTTTTGGTCGTGTCACCAAACCTGCTCAGTCTCTGCTAATCTAAGAAACGGGCCCTATGGACAACTTGCTCGCCCGCATGTGAAGAAGATTGTTATACCTCGTGGAATGCCGAATTCTGTCACCTCTGGTTATGATAGTCGTTTCACATCAAATTTCTGGAAATCACTCCAAGAACCATAGGAATAGGTCTGGTAATGAGTACTAGGTACCATCCACAGGCTGTTGGCTGGAGTGAAAGTGTTGGATCGATGTACTCTAACCAAACTAACTTATATAGCTTGTTAATGGTTTAATAACCTCGGATAAATCCTAAGTTATTAACAATGAAACACTGAGCAAACTCTATTAAGTATGCGGAATTTACTTAACAAAGCTAAGAAGAATTAACTTTAACTTTCAACGATTTTATTAATAACTCTAAATCTGCTTGTTATGCAGATTCTTTAACAACTCTGAAACTCTAATATCGTACTTCTCTAAAACTCTAAAAATACATTATCTCTAATGCCAACCTAGGGGTCCTTTTATAGGCTTAAGGATAACCCTAGTCGGTTTACAATTTGTAACCTTGTACGACAAGTAATACTATACTAATCTAAGAACATTCTAGAATTACATAATGATCCTTAACGCTTTTGCATATCAGTCCTTTAAGCATGCAGTACTTTGATTAATTGAACAGTACTTTGACTTTATACTTTAGCAGTACTTTGACTTCTTCAGTACTTTAACTCTTCAGCACTTTGACTCTTCATATCCCAACAATCCTCCCCTAACTTGAATTCTACTTGCTTGATTTCAAGTTCCTTTGTAGATTTAACTTTAATGTCTTTGTCTTCAAAGAGAGATTGTGACTTTATCTTCAAATTTTGTCTTTGTAAATCCTGTGCTTATATCATCATCATCAAAGTAGTTTTTATCAATAATTCTTTTTCAGCAACATTCAGCAAGCTCCATCTTTTCAGCAACTCAGCAACATATGACAATTTGTACATCAGTTCAGTTTAAGTTTCAGTCTATTCTCATCACTTCCAGGTGTGTAAACTCCTGTGAGAGGTGAATCATTGAAATTTAATGGATTTTGATATCTCTTTACCAAAGCCATTAACTCTGGAGTAGCCAAATGTTTAGGTGTGTAAGACCATGGTACACTGATAACCATATGATTTTTAGCAAATCATCAGCTATCAACATATTTGATTTGTCTTTACCAAAAGCTGTACCCTTTTGGACTAGTTAGTTCTTTCAGCCATGGTGAACTAATTACCATATAAATGGTTTTTCCACAGCCTTTACCACAAACCATTTTCTTGTGGGCTAGCCAACTCTTTACATTTGCTGATATGGTGAGTTGATTACCATACAACTTATTAGCAAGTTGTCAACTATATAACGGATTTGAGATATCTTTACCAGAGCCGTTTGCTCATGGATTAGCCAGTTCTTTTGTAAACATGGTGAACTGATAACCTACTGTTATAACCATCTCAAAAACCATTGTTGTTGTTTAACTTTTGTTTCAAAATATTTGTTACTTAGCAAAAGTTTGCTTTTAAATACATTGACTGGTTTTGTGCTGCAAGCAGTACTTTGGTTAAAGTACTGTTTGTTCCAGCAGTACTTTGAATAAAGTACTTACTTTTCAAAAATTTATATATTATAAACATCATACCAGTACTTATGCTTCATCCTCAGCCTCTGTCCATTTGATATACAATTCAATGACCATTAAGGCTGTGTCATTTTCTTCCTCGACTTCCATTCCATGATCAAGCATCCTTCTCATAAGATATGACATGAGTGGATATCTTCTTTCTACTAACATATGGATCATTGTTCCATATTCTAGCTCCAAAACATGCACTCCAGATTCATCAAAATATCTCCAGCAATTAATTTCCCATATTTCTTGATTATTCCATATAGCATTAGTACTTGTCTCCTCGGTTTCAAAGATAGTTGTGAGGTCTCGAAGTAATACTAAACCAATTCCTTCTGATGGAATATGTTCAAAATACTCTTGTACTAGTTGATACAGATGAAACAGGTCTTCTCTATTTATCAAGTGCAGTATGTCCCACAATGAGTTAAACACTCTAAAGCTTTCATCTTCTCTATGGAAAATAAGATAATCTCCATCTTCTGCTTTTACAACTTCGAATGTAACAATATTTGACTTCTTTTCTACAACATATTTAGCCTTAGGTAGCTCAAAATCAACAACTCTTATGTAATTCCTCAGTTCATCAACTGTATCTGATCTCAGCTCAATTTTCTCTGATTTCTGTTCATCTTCAGTTGTCCTTTTTCTTTTTAAGCTTCTTTTACTAAATCCTCCTTGTACTTATCATCTTTGAAAGAAACAATACTTTCAACTTGCTTCTGATAAGCTTGTCTAACATTTTCATACAAATCTTTCATCTCAATGTAATTAAGCTTTTGTAGTCCAGTGAATCCTTGACCTTTCAAGTAAGCCATCATTGCATTTCTTTCTTTAGCTTTACTCATTGGTCTTCTAGGTAAAACAGATTTTTCTGATATAGCAGCTTCATCATTCAATTCATCTTGTAATTTCTTAGCTGCTTCTTTATTCTTAGCTTCTTCAATAGCAGCTTCAGCATCCAATTCAGCTTGTACCTTTTTAGCAGCTTCTTCATTCTTAGCCACTTCAATTTCTCTAATTTCTGCCAAAGTTAACTTTTTCTTCTTCCTTGTTTCCACCAGCTTACCTTTGCCTTTATCTTTTGGATCTATAACTGGTTGAGAAACTTGTGGTTGTTCTTCAGGAACACCTGGAATGCTAACGCCTCTTGGTTTTGATAAGTTGTGCAATATCTCAGCTATAGTTTCATCATCACTTGCAGTGTGCACTACTTTTGGTGTATCAACTTCCTCTTCCTGAATAATAGTAGAAGGACCAGCTTCTTCTTCATGTATAGCAGTCGAAGGACCAGCCTCTTCTTCAAAATCTAACACCCTTGGTGTTATCCGTTCTTGTCTATAAGTTTCTTGAAAACCAGTACTTTGATAAGCAACACCTTTATCAGCAGTACCTTGAGCACCAGTTCTTTAAACTTCAGTTCTTTCAGACTCAGTACTTAGAATATTAACCTGTACTTCAATACTTTGAGGTTCATCTTCTTTTTCTTCATGAAATTCAGCATCTTCTTTCAAATTCTCTTGCTCTAAATTCCTCCCCAATTGGACAGAAGAATTGTCACACCCCCAAAATATCGCAGCGGAACGATAGTGTCATTGGAGTATGACGTCATAGCACAAAGTATGGATACAGAAAACGACCTCTATAATGAGACGTTTTGAAAAGTTTACCATTCGATTACATAAGTTAAAGTTTACAAGCAAGAAATCCCAAAGTTTGATAATACACAAGGAGTTTACAAAACATGTCGAATGATAATAGTTAAAAGCACAAGACTCCAATGTATGCCATGTGACCCAAAAGCTCCATGAATGCTATCACCTTAAGACCTGAGATAAACATGCTAAAAAGTGTCAACACAATGGTTGGTGAGTTCATAAGTTTGTAACAAAATGATTTGGAATACTTTGAGAAATGTTCACACAGCAAAGGCATTGTAAATCCACTCAGTTCCAAGTTCCGCCCATACAAAACTTGCAACCTGTGTGTTCACAACCCATTGCCAAAATATAGTATGTCAATCATGTATGCATATATCATAGTAGTTAAAAGTATAAATGCCACCACAAGGGTCTTCCAACAACTCGTATTGGGATGTTCCTCCAACGCTCACGTTGGGATGTATCCATAAAAATGGCCTTCCAACATATAAATGCCGGGATGTTCCTCCAACGACTCACGTTGGGCTGTATCCAAATTAATGGCCTTCCAACATATAAATATTGGGATGTTTGTTTAAGTTTAATCACTAAACGCACCAAGTCTAGAGTATATGAAATGTTGTTTGGCAATAGAGTTTAAATGTTTTGATAAATAAGCATGTATCTCGCCCCAAATAGTTTATAAGAATTTAAACGAGTAAAAGCGGGGTATGAACTCACCTGGTGTGATTAATATGCTAACAAAATGATATGCACGAAAATGAGGCTCGGAAACTATCCGCGACCTAAAATGAATGTTATGACTTGAGTTATGATATGTAATGAGTTATGGTGTTATGATATGCATGCATTTCGTATGTTATTTATACCATTTGTGAGTTTTGAAAATAATACTTATCGTCGAAAAAATACTCTTTTGACTTCTTGACCAATCTTAAATTACTTTACAAGTATTTACGTCAAAATGTCATCCTACAATGGTTTTGTAATGATTTATAGTGAAATTATCACTTTTCGTCGTAAAACAAGGTCGTCGGAAATTTCATAAAAGTGACAAAAATGGCTTCGAAAAACTAGTCGTAAAATGGTGTACGTCGAACGTTAGAGAACGAACTCGACGGTTTTGGAATGTTTGTATCAAAATCTAAAAGTTTCAGTTCAGGAGTTTTCGACATAAAGGTCTCGAACATAAAGATAATAAGGGTTAAAGATGGTGGTTTTGTCTAATGGTTGTGTAAAAAGTGAGTTTCGGCCAAGTTTGAGCAACCGTAATTAATTTATTAAAACTCCGCTATACAAACGGTTGATTGTTTTGAAAAATATGCTCGGTGATCTTGATTTCATTAGAAGACATTTCGTTCCAAAAAGTTTCACATCCTTGTTAAAAACAGCCTCAAACATGGTCGTTTTAGTTACCGTAATACTTGTCTCGTAAAAATAATATAGTTTTTCAGAAAATAATAGTTACGGCAATTTTATGAAAACGTGTATATCTTTGTCGTTTCAAATCCGTTTTCTACGTATTATATGTCCTTAGCTTCGTATCAAAGTATACTAATATATTTTTGATAAGTCGAAATAATTTGTAAAGCTTAAGGCTCGTTTTTGACTCGAATAAAACAAAAACATGTTGCTGAAATTTCAGAAAAAAAAAAAAAATATTTCGTCGCCAAACTTTAAAAATTCATAACTTCTTCGTTATAACTCCGTTTTTATCCGTTCAAGCGGCCACGGATTCGTTTTAAAGTATATTTTCTAAATATCAAGGCCAAAAAGTCGTGCCTACAGTCGGATTTTCCAGAAAATCAAAACAAGGACAGAACACATTTTATACTTATCGAAAATAGTTTTTCTCGTACTAAACCTATTCCAATCCCTTCAAATCAACTCCAAAGCTAATCTAATCCTACCATACACCTTCTTAGGGTGTCATGGGTTCCTAGACATCATCAAGACCAACATATACCAAGGGGATAATTATAGGATGACCTTATATATATATAACACTAAAAATCATGTAAAAAATGGTATAAACAACACAAGTCTTGCATGTTTGCTCCAAAAATGAAGAGATAAATATAAAATGAAGATGAAATATGTAAAAATGATAGAAATATGCTTACAAGTATTATGATGAGGTGCAAAGAACCAAGGTTAGCCTAAACACTCTAGGTTTTTATTTCAAAACCTTATTAAGAGTATTATCTAGATTGTGATTACTTGTGCTTGCAAAATTTTTGATGATCCTATGGAAAACCCTTGATGAACCGGTTTTGGAGAGGAGAGAAACCAAGAGAGAACTTTAACTTGACTTGAAAAATGAAATGTATGAAATGAAAGGTAAAGTGAAATAATTACTTGGAGTGAAGACTTATGTAAGTGTATAGATCTATACAAATCAAGAAAAACCATACCACATTAATTGACACCTCCCCCTTGGTCGGCCAAGGGGGGAGGGATGTGATAAAATATCTATTTTTTTTTTTTAATTATTGTGTATATACTTGTGTAATTTGTAAGAAAAAATGTAAGTGAAATGGATTCAAGTTAAGGTAAATGGTAGTTTTTAGGTACAAGTAAATTTTTAATAAATCAAAGTAGAGTGTGATGATATTATAAAAATTGAAAAAAATACATTCCTTGTAAAATTTGAGTGATAAAATAATTATCGAGTAGTTTTTAAGAAAAACGTCGTAATAATATAACTTTAACGATTTGTATACAAAATAAATTTAAAACACTAGGAAAACTCAAAATATAGTTTTATAAACTAAACGTAAGTATAAAATATATCGGGATCATTTTTGGAAATAGCGGATTAAATGTTCAAAATAATAACTCACGCGATAACGTTTATTTAATATAAAATTTACGCGTTTAATGTGAAATGCAAAAATCATGAATGAACCGTTATGAAATGATGAATATGGAGTATGAGGAATGACCAGAATTTGAGAATTGTGACAAGAATGCTGTTGAACCTTTTTGCCTATAGAAGCCTTCTTAAAATGCTTTCTTTTCTTCCTTTCAGCCTTGACCCATAATCTGTGATGTTGAACTAAAGGCCAAACAAACTTCTCAAGTCTTCTAAACTTGATCTTTAACCGTGCTATTTGTGCAACTTGAGCCTCAGTTGTTTTCTTCAATCTGACTAGCTCCCTTGTCAGAATATAATTATCCAATACTGATCCTTCAGGGGGTATAGTAGCTGCATCTCCTTCAGAGGAAGATGAGGGAATAGGGATATCTTGTTCTGACTCAATAGGTGGAGTATCATGGTGAGATGAGATAGGAGAAACTGCATTACCTTTATTTACATCAGTACCTTGAGAAGCAGTTCCTTGAGATGCAGTACCTTCAGTTGAAGCAGTACCTTCTCTTTCATCACTAGCTGCAGCCTCATCTCTAATAGCTTGAACAATATCCATCATTGAAGTAGTCAATGGAGTGTTCCTTCCAGTAAACAAATCACTCTTCCTAGCCATGAAGGTGAATATTTTGGCTGGTTGTACCACAACAGGTAATAGACTTGAAGGTTTTGGTACATCTTGAAGTTGTTTATTCAAGAAGACTTGAATAAATCTTGGATACATCAACCAGCGAGATCCATGAGATATGTGAGATAGCATTCCATCCAAAATTAACCTTGAAAAATTGAAGATACGATTTGTAGCCAATCCCACTAAAGCATAAGCTATATTCGAACCAAATTGCTCCCATGAAGTACTTTTAGCACTAATGCAATGAAGCAATACATGAACCAAGTACTTCCAGTGTGGACTAAATAAGGGTTTCTTGAAAGTTTGTTCAGTTAAGGACCCTTCATACCCAATATCTCTGAATGTATCCCAAATCAATTGTTTATCAAAACGAACAGCTCCTTCTTCATCATCAAACAATAAATCTTCACGAATCGAAGCTTCAGAAACCTTCACTATCCTTCCAGCAACTTTAGCTTGAATATACGAATCATCATTCTCCATATGAGTCCTAGCAGTTGCCCAAAACTGTTGAATCCATGGCTCAATAATATCGGGTTCCACTAAAAGTGCATAGCTAATTGGAGATCCAGTCAGAAAATCAATGATGTCATGGAAGATGACATTAGCTTCAGTTTTATCCAAATTTGCCACCTTGTTATGTTTAGAAACAGTGTTACGGTTCACGATGATTGTAAAAGTGATTGATTCGATGATTAAGTAATTGTGATAGAGAGAGAAATATGGAAAAGATTAATATGAAGAAAGATGAGAGGGAAAATCGGAAAATAGTTATTTATAGGTAGGATTTAAAAAATCACAACCCATAATAACAAAGTTACCGTTATTTGTATTTACCCCTCTTTTTGACCGTTGGAACAATACGTTGATAAGATAAGCAGTTCTTTCCACGTGTGCAGTACTTTCCAGAGCAGTACTTTCATATAACCAAAAAGCAGTACTTTTCCATTCTCTTCTTCATATTGGCAGATACTTCAAATAGACATTGAATTGCCTCCCCTCAAGCAAAGCACAGGACTGTCTAACTAACTAATCAGTCCTCCCTTTAAATGTAGCTCAGTAATTAATCATTCTAATGCTCACCACCAAGTGATTGAATCTTGAAATGTCAAAGCCTTTGGTGAGTAAATCAGCTACATTATCATCCGTGTAAACCTTGACAACATTAATGAGCCTATGCTTATAACAATCTCTGATAAAGTGATGCCTAAACTGAATGTGCTTGGTCTTGGAGTGATAAATTGGATTCTTCACAATACAGATTGTACTCTCATTATCAATGTTGATAGGAGTATTCTTGAAGTTGAATCCATAATCCAAGAGTTGATTCTGCATCCACAACACTTGTCCACAACAACTCGCAGCAGCCACATATTCTGCTTCAGTAGATGATGTTGCTGCAATTGTTTGCTTCTTACACTGCCATGAGACTAATCTTCTTCCAAGATATTGGCATCCTCCAGTGGTTGATCTTCTATCATAGTTGTCACCTGCATAATCACTGTCTGAAAAGGATTCCAAGTGAAAAGGTGAATCCTTTGGATACCACAACCCTAACTTGGGTTGTTGTTTCAAATAACTAAAAATTTGTTTCACTGCATTCATATGGGAGACCTTAGGTGAGACTTGATATCTTGCACATAAACAAACAGCAAACATGATATCAGGCCTAGATGCAGTTAAGTACATAAGACAGCCAATCATATATCTGTACAGCTTGACTTCAACAGGTTGACCATCTTCATCCTTGCCCAATGAGTTAATTGACTTTATAGGGGTAGTAACTGGCTTCATAGCATCAAAATTGAACTTCTTAAGTATGTCAGATACATACTTATCTTGACTTATGAAAATTCCTTCCTTTGACTGTTTAACTTGAAGTCCCAAAAAGAAAGTTAACTCACCCATTGAACTCATTTGAAATTCATGTTGCATCAGCTGCTCAAACTCCTTTACCATGGACTGTTTGGTAGCTCCAAAGATGATATCATCAACATAAACTTGAACCAGCATGATATCCTTCTTATCTCTCTTGATAAACAAAGTCTTGTCTATTGCTCCCCTCCTATAACCATGTTGCAATAAGAAAGTAGAGAGCCTTTCATATCAAGCTGTAGGTGCTTGATGAAGTCCATAAAGAACTTTAACAACTTTGTAAACTTTGTTTGGATGTGCAGGATCTTCAAAACCAGGAGGCTGTTTGACATATACCTCTTCTGTAATAGTGCCATAAAGAAAGGCACTCTTGACATCCATTTGATAAACCTGAAATCCCATATATGATGCAAAAGCAAGGAAGATTCGAATGGCTTCAATCCTTGCTACAGGAGCAAATACCTCATCATAATCTACTCCTTCTTCTTGTCTATAACCTTGTGCAACTAACCTTTCCTTGTTCTTGATGACATTCCCTCTTTCATCTCTCTTTACTCTGAACACCCATCTGGTACCAATGACCTTCTTTCCATCAGGTAGATCACATAGTACCCAAACTTCTTGAAGTTTGAATTGAAGAAGTTCTTCTTGCATAGCTTCAACCCAACTTTCTTTAGATAATGCCTGAGCTATATTCTTGGGTTCTTCTTGAGAGATAAAGCAAGTAAACAGGCATGTTTGATGATCCTTATGATTTAGCCTGTTTTGTTTATACATAAAGCTAAGTAAAGCATTGTGAGGTTTAGAAAAACCCTTAGCTTTGGTTCTTGTAAGCACTCCAGAGTTAGAAGGTCCAATGATTTGACCAGTAGGATGATTCTTATGAACTCTTAAGATTGGGGTCTGTGGAACTTCAAGATTATCATCCAAATTTGTGAAATCAGCACCTTCATTGGAATTTGAGAAAATACCTTCATCATCATACTCATCATCAGTATCGTCTAAACCAGGCATGGTAGGATCATCCAAATCATCCAAAGTGTTGTCATCAGGTGCAACAGTACTTTGATCTAAAGTACTGCTATCCAAAGTACTGTGAG
The DNA here is from genome assembly GCA_019973895.1 of Chrysanthemum seticuspe. Lineage (NCBI taxonomy): Eukaryota > Viridiplantae > Streptophyta > Magnoliopsida > Asterales > Asteraceae > Chrysanthemum > Chrysanthemum seticuspe. The sequence continues at coordinate 193,045,475 of BPTQ01000008.1, forward strand.
AGAAATCTGCAGTCTTGTTCTTTTTCTTTGCTTCCTCATAAGCTCTTCTTTGATCATCATCATAAGATTGTGCTACTATGTCTTTAAAAAGCATCCTGTTAAGCTCATCTTGAATAGCTTGATCTTCAGCAGAAAATGTAGATTTTGGCTCATCAGTACCTTTGTTCTTCTTAAAAGTTATAGGTTCTTCATCAGGAATAACATCAGGTCTGTCAAAACTTCAAGATCAAACATCCAATCAGGACCTTTACCCTTCTGATTTTCTTGATCTTCTAAAAATTCAACATGAAGACAATCTTGAACCTTCTTGGTGATTCTGTTATACACTCTGAATCCTTTGCTATTGGTGCAGTATCCCAATAAGTATCCTTCTTCTGACTTGCCATCAAATTTGCCCAAATTATCAATTGTGTTGAGAATAGTCAGAGGGCATCCAAAAGGTTTTAGAAAATGAATTTTGGGTTTGATTCCCATCAGCAACTCATAAGGTGTCTTCATCTGAGGTTTGGTGACTGAAACTCTATTAAGCACATAGCAAGCAGTACTTACAGCTTCAGCCCAGAATTGAATAGGTAGTAATGAATCTGCAAGCATAGTTCTTGCTGCTTCAATCAAAGTTCTGTTCTTTCTTTCTGCAACACCATTCTGTTGTGGAGTTCTAGCAATACTGAACTCTCTCTTGATTCCTTTCTTAGCACAAAATTCATACATAAGCTTGTTCTTGAATTCAGTCCCATTATCACATCTAATACCTCTTACTTTAAGTCTCAATTGGTTTTCAAGGGCTATTATTAAATCATGAATAGCATCAAAGGTGTCATCTTTAAATCCCAAGAAAAATACCCAACTGAATCTACTGCAATCATCTGTCACAACCAGACAGTACTTCTTCTTGTTTAGACTAGCAACAGAAACATGTCCAAACAAATCCATGTGCAGCAGCTCCAAAGGTTCTCTAATAGTTCTATCCTCAAGCTTCTTGCATGAAGCTTTGTGTTGTTTACCCTTCTTGCACGCCAAACAGGAGTGATCATTTTTGTAAGTCTTGGAAGGTAAACCTCTAACTAAATTTCCTTTGACCAATTTGTTGATATTCTTGAAATTTACATGGCTCAATCTTCTATGCCACTGATGTGCTTCTTCAAGCGTTGCCTTTGCTACTAAACATGTTGCTCTTCCAGAAGAGTGAAGACTCTTCATATCCAGACTGTACACATCATTGGTTCTTGGTACTCTTAGTATTACCAAGTTATCATCAACAAGCTTGAATTCAGGGGAAAGGATGAGACATTCCGTGTCAGTGAATAACACAGGGTGCTTCTTATCACAGATCTGAGAGACTGACAAAAGGTTGAACTTGAGCTCCTTCACATATCTAACATTCTCAAAATCTATTCTCCCTGCCTTAATAGTGCCTTTGCCTGTAATTCTTCCTCCACTAGCATCATTTCCAAACGTAACTCTTCCTCCACAATAGGATCTAAAATCTGACAGAATATCTTTTTCTCCTGTCATACTTCCAGAGCAACCACTATCCATAATTAGATGATCTTTAAGCTCCTCTTCTGGGTTGCCCTGCACAAAGATAAAAGGATTAGTTAAATTTAGGAACCCAAGCTATTACTGACTTGTGTTCCCCTTGTGGAGTTACATACTTAAATTCTTTAAGTATGTAATTTCCACTGTCTTTAAGCACATGATCAATTATCTTTGGTTGTTCAAAAACTTGTGTTGGTTTTTCAATAAAAATCTCTTTTTCATCCAAGTTTTCCTTTTTATTTTCAACAAAAGTTTCTGATTCACTCACACTTGCTGAAAGTACTGTTAGTTCCCCATCAGTACTTTCCTTCTTAACCCATTTGGTTTTAACCTCTGGTGTAGAGTCCCTTGATCTAGCTACTTTCTTTGAGTTGTAACACCTTCTAGATTGATAGTAATTAGATCTCCTAGGGTTCCTATTCCAAAAAGTGTTTGATGAAAACTGAGCAGTACTTTGAGAAGGTACTGGTTTTGGCTTAACAGTACCTTGAAAAGTGTTTGAAGGTACTGGGGGTTTTGAAAAAGGTCTTCTTTGGTGAGGGTACCTATAGTCTTGTTTAACCCTATGTGAATGACTCCAAACTGGTTTATTCTCTCTAGGCTTATGGTTGGTAGATCTGTTCTTTGGGAATTTACTTAGGTACTCTGAGTGAAAGTCACAGTTCTTAATCAAATGATCAGGACTGTAACAAACAAAACACAGTTTTTGACCTGTAATCCCAAAATTTCTTCCTCTATGTGTATGACCAGACCTATCCTGTCTTCTAGGTGAATGATAAGAATTATGATGACCAAAGTTATCCCTAAAAGGTTTAGCAGTACTTTGAAAAGTTTTTCCTAAAGGTACTGATGAACATGTGGCAGTACTTTGAGTTGAAGGTACTGCTTGACTTTTAACATCATTATCCTTAGGTTTTTCAACAGTTTCTTTTGGGGTTTCAGACCTAGATTCACCAGTAAGTTTTTTCCTAAACTCTAGGTTGTCTACACCAAAATGAGAAACATCTAGTCTAAGAGGTTGAAAACTACCAGTGGGATGAGGGACAGCATGATAACCTTTGTCTTTCTTATATTCAGGAGGTGTTTCACTAAGTGATTCCTCATTACTAGATGTGTCTACATAGTTAATGAGTTCATCATCACTAGTTGTTATATCCTCAAAATCAAGGTCATCCTAATTATTAGGTGGGTTCTCTTCTATGCTACTAAAGTCCATACCAAATCCTAGTCCAGTTCTAATGTAAGCTCTTCTTTGTTTTTCAACATAACTAACATGAGAAAGACCAGATTGTCCCCAAGCAGCAAACTTTGCTAGCAATTCATCTCTCTCCTTAGTCAGCTTTTTAATCTCAGAAATCTTACATCCTAACTTCCATTCACTTAATTTTAACTGATAATCCTGTTGTTCATACTTTTTAGCCCAAGCCATTTCATTATTTTCATGTGTTATTATTTTGGCTTCCATAGACTCTAAAGTAATTTGGTAACTAGCTACTTCAGACCTAGCCATTCTACACTTATCTCTTTCAGTCACATAATCATTAAGCACTTTTTGATAAAAGTCGTGACACTTAGAACATACCTCAGAGATAGGGGTGAACTTGGTGAAGTGGCTACGATAGCAAGCAGAACAGGTTCATCTTCACTCTCCATGCTCCAATCAAAGCTTCCTAGACCATCTCTGGACTCCAACGCAGCAAATCCAGGTTCCTCATCAAACGCTGTGCTCCAATCAAACTCTTCCATTGCCACCATACAATAGGTTACTGGTTCATCATCAAACTCAGCACTCCAGTCAACCTCTGATAGATTCTCTTGAGCAACAAAGCTTTTGTTTCAATAATAAGAATTTCCTTTAGTTCAAGCTTTGGTTTCTCAGTCATCATGTTTGCCTGATATTTAGCAAACCTGCATTCCCTTGCAAAGTGTCCATTCTTCTGATAGTTAAAGCATTCAATCTTGGATTTGTAGAAAGTGATACCCTGTTTGGGTTTGAAGTCTATGCCTCTTCCTGTTTTCTTCATGAACTTCTTGATCCGAGCAGTGATCATAGCAACTTGCCACCTGATATCAATTTATTCAAGAGCATCCTCTTCAATCTGTGACAAATCTTCTTCATAAGTAACAGGTAAGGTATCTTGTTGTGCAAAGAATGAGCATATGACTTCATCAGAATGGATGGTGCTTGATGGTGATGATGTGGGGTTGGTCATAGTTGTGATAGAATGAGCAGAATAGCCAGTACTTTGAGCAACAATACTTTGAGTAGGGTGAGCAGTACTTTTAGTGGAAGTATTGCCTCTCTTTTCAGATGACACAAAAGCTATACTGTGAGACTTTGAACTTGTTTGGCCATTCATCTCATGCTCATACACCTTCAGATGGTTGTAGAGATCATCAAAGTCCATAGTGTCCAAACCAGGTTGTCCTCTGATCATTGTAGCAATCACATGCCATGTAGATGGCAAACTCCTTAAGAACTTCAGATTGGCATCTTCAACAGATACCTCTGCCTTGTATAACTCTAGCATGCTGAGGAGATTTTGGAATCTATCATAGGCAGGATCAAGACCTTCTATTTCACCAACAGTGAAAGTTTCAAACTGTTGCTTCAACAGATTTCTGTGCATCTTCTTGGAAGCATCATTACCTCCAAACCTTGTCTTGAGAGCAGCCCATAACTGTTTTGCATCCTTAGCATCATGAAACTTGAGTAGGTGTCCATTAGGAATGGCAGACAAGAGTATGTTGAGAGCCTTCTCTTGATTCCTTATTGTAGTAGCTGGAAAGATGGGTTTAGGTGCTTTAGGTTGTCCAAGAATGTCTATAGGTTCGTCCATAACTTCATTACCATTGACAATCACATTTCACAGTGCATGGTCTGTAATAGCAATGTACTACCTCATCTTCATGCTCCATAGATCGTATTCTCCATTCTTGATAATTGGTATTCTTAGTGAGGTGATTGATGGTGGTGGTGCAGCTTCAGTCGACATCTTTAGGGTTTTGTTAAGTAGGTTTTGAGGGTTTCTTCTTAGTCAGAGTTTCCACACAAGCTCTGATACCACTTGTTGGATCGATGTACTCAAACCAAACTAACTTATATAGCTTGTTAAGGGTTTAATAATCTCGGATAAATCTTAAGTTATTAACAATAAAACACTGAGCAAACTCTATTAAGTATGCGGAATTTACTTAACAAAGCTAAGAAGAATTAACTTTAACTTTCAATGATTTTATTAATAACTCTAAATCTGCTTGTTATGCAGATTCTTTAACAACTCTAAAACTCTAATATCGTACTTCTCTAAAACTCTAAAAACACATTATCTCTAATGCCAACCTAGGGGTCCTTTTATAGGCTTAAGGATAACCCTAGTCGGTTTACAAGTTGTAACCTTGTACGACAAGTAATACTATACTAATCTAAGAACATTCTAGAATTACATAATGATCCTTAACGCTTTTGCATATCAGTCCTTTAAGCATGCAGTACTTTGATTAATCGAACAGTACTTTGACTTTATACTTTAGCAGTACTTTGACTTATTCAGTACTTTAACTCTTCAGCACTTTGACTCTTCATATCCCAACAGAAAGTACCATCCGAACTTTGAAGGACATGTTGTGTGCCTGCATGATCGATTTCGACCATGGTCAAGATAGACACCTCCCACTGATCGAAATCTCATATAACCATAGCCACGTCGTACGAGGCACTTTATTGTTGAAACTACCGCTCAACAATTTGTTGGATTGAAATGGGGGATACTCAGCTTGTTATCCCGAAATTGTTCATGAAACTACCGAGAGACTATTCTGATCAAAAGCAGAATGCAAACCACCCGCGAATCATCTGAAGAGCTATGATGGACGAATGACATGAATCTTTGAGACTCCATGATTGGAGACGAAACTATGATTAAAATCTCACCATGGATTGTGTGATACGTTTAGTAAACGTGGAAAGCTTAATCGTTGTTGTGTTGATTCTTTTAAGACTCTTGCTAGAGTTGGACTGGTAGCTTAGAGACTTGAGCTACCGTTAGAAATCAGCTGATCATAACGTTTTTCTTATGTGTAATCTGAAGAAACGCCTTATTGATGAGACAAATGTTGTCTTTACTGGAAGAGATCCAGATTGACGGACATTTAGACCAGATTGAGGAACCTATCGAAATCGTAATTGTGAAGTCAAACGACTTGAGCAAAGTCATTTTCCTATTTTTACTAATCGGTGGAACTTTAAGAAATGTCCTGAATTCACGTGAGAACGTGAAAATGGAATCTTGAGAAAGTATCTTTATCTCTTTTCACATCTAATGGATAACTAGAATTGAATCGCGAGGACGCGATTCCGTTAAGGAGGGAAGTCTGTGACAACCCGCACTTTTCCAGATATTCGTTTTTCAAGGAATTATGTTTGTTTATCATTTACGAACTTTTCTAAGCTTGTTTGACGAGAAAATGAGAGGTTATCTCGCAAAACGTGAAAATTTAGAGACAACGCGTACTGGCACAACCGGTAATTCGATTCCATCGTTATTTGATTTACGACAAATTAGTCGTATAAACACTCGTTTTTATTAGAAAAATCATTCTGAGCGCGATGGCGTAACTTTCATAATTTTTCAACAATGTTTGGGGGTTGAAACGAGCTCGAGAAGCATTATCGTGAAAGATTGGAAAAATTGGCGCAACCACCCCTCAACTTTAGTACCAAACGCACCCTTAACTTAGAAACATTGCAACTTTAGTCCTTCTTGGGGTATAAAAGGCCCCACCCTCACTCATTCTCACACTTTTACACACACACACTCTCTCTCTCTCTCTTCTCTCTCTCTAGAAATCCGGCCATCAAAATTTTATCCGGTCACCTTCTCCGGCCAACTTCCGGCGAAGTTTTACACGCGCTATACCAAACGATAGATCGGGAAAAGGTGATTCTTTTGACATAGGGCACGCACGGTATTTCTCACCCATGCTCCCTAGATCTAAAGATTTATATTCGGGTTTTTTAGCTGTTTATGTGCATGTTTCTACCGTGGTTATCTACACGTATATCGGTTCTTATCTTGTATTTTTATTGTTGTTTAGTCACGGTTTTCATGGTGGAACCTTGGTACGACTTGTGGAATACTTTTTAGTCTAATTTGGGTTCTTCTTGGTCGCGGTAAACTCCTACCCTTGTGATTTTTGTGATGGTTTTGAGACTGTGACACGGTAACAGTTGTTACCGTGCATAGGGTTGTTGTTATTAAGGGTTTTGATGTTGGTTTTGGGTCTTGGCCGAATATTTTAGGCCTTGGTTGTTTGGGTTCTTGTTGTCATTGGTATGGTGTTGGTGGTTTTGTGTTTCTGCCGTGGTTATTGGAGCCACCACCACCACCCTTAGGTGGTGGTGGGGTCCGACCCGACCATCATTTGTGTTGTTCTTGGCATTGTATTGGTATATTCGTGATGTTTATTGAGATCGGGACACCTTATAGTGTCACGACATGGCTCGTGTTAGGTATCCACAGCCGAGGGTAACTTCGGCAAGGCGGGTGCCACACGTATGTGACGGGTTTGACTGTTTGACCCGATTGATTGTTTCGTTTGACTGTTGACTGGTCAAAGATGAATTAATGGGACAAATTAATATTTGAAACTAATAATAATAATAATGATAAATGTGTAGCCGCTATGATAATGTCGTGGATTGAGGCGTGATGATTGAGCACTTCACGAGTGTAAGATATTGGATTTCACAAACACATCACACCAAATACATAAGAGGCGTATATAAGGTTTTAGAGAGAGAAAGTTTTAGAGAGCGAAAGGGAAGAGAGTTGGGAACTATGTGAAACAAAGAAAAATGGTATTGAAGCTCCAACCCTCTACCTTGCAAGGTAGAGGGTATTTATAGTGTCTTACAATAAACGCCACCTACGGGCTGTGGATCAGGCATACAATGGGTAAAGACCCGTCCGTCCTCCACGGTATTACTTAACTAACTACTTACTAATATTAAATAACTACGACTACGAGCTTTCTAATGATTACATATACTTGAGGTGACCGACACTTTAATGACTGAATTTTCTGATTCCTAACAATCTCCCCCTAAGGGAGGTCACCTCAATTTACACAGAATACAAACAGATATTACATTAAGATTGTTCTTGAATTATTGTTTAACTTCATTGCTCTATAGCTCATAGTCTTTGATTCTTCATGTTTTGCATGTTTGGATAATTCAAGTGGAGGTCTTTAACTGATCCACGTGATAATGAGTTTTGAGCCAGCTTTGAGATCATCAGCTTCCATAAATCTCTGACTCTTCCTTTGTAGTGTTGACATTATGTGATGTTGTGACTTTCGGACCGACATGCTCACATTCTGGATCATGATGTCTTCTCATCAGAGTAGCGGAAGCTTTAGCTGATTCATGATATTTGCAGCAGCGTAGCAGAAGCATGGAATGAAAATATCAGAGTCGTTGATGCACTTATCATGATTTCTTTAGAAGTGAATGTGTTGTTTGAGCATGCGGCTATGGATTGACCTCTCCATTCTTATCAGCTGCAACGTCGGGCGTACCTGCATACAACAGTTAGCAATAAAGCGCACGAAAGTGTCTTTGATCACTTTCGTTGAATTGAGGTACACGGCCCACGGTTCCCCGTTGATCAGTACAAGTACTGCCTGTGATCAGGTATAATTCTGAAGAATCTCCTTGACAGGGTTTCGCAGCTGCTCTAGCTGTTCTCAAACCGGAACGTCTCAAAGAAGACAACACGGAGTGAGTGAACCAGCGAATTTGAGATTCACTGATTGATGAAAAGAGATTTGAAAAACTATCGAGTACTGCTCAATAAAGAGTTTTTGCAATTCAACGAGGGTTTTTGAGAAAAATCAATTATCAATCATAAACACCTTTTATATTTGAAATATTAACACACAGTCGATGTGCTAAAGAAAAGAATTTTTAAGCACAACGACCGGTTTTTCAAAGGTATCCGTCAATCCATAACCTGAACCAGGATTGATTCATAATTATGAATCGCCCCATTGTTTATGTTCAGTTGTCACATGGTTGATCTATTGGATAGATCTCACATGCCACCTACCAAGAGCTTGTTTGATGTTGGCTCTAGAAGGCTTTCCATCTTCATTGTGAATATGTTTGCATATCACTCAGATGTTCTGGCAATACCACAAGGATAATGCGTAGGACTCATAAGATATAATCTCTCTTTCCACATTGTGTGAAACAGAGAGTCTTCATTAACAGTGTCCTAATGAGATTTATTTGATGATCTCGTGGCTCTAGACTCAATTGTGCACATTTGGTTCCAATGCCGGAGACTAGGGAGAGGGTCTCCTTCTTCAATATCAACAATCTCTAAGAGAAAGTCGATAGATTATGTAGGCTCCCCGTGAGAATGAAACAAGTCCTTTTAAGAGGAACTTGAGTAGCTTGGGAAGTTTAGTGCAGTGCGTCACTGGGTCCATGACGTCTTGTCTTCAATACCAGTGTTACCTTAGTAACAACTAGTAGCATATGAATTGAACCCGGTTTCTGCCCTAAGGTTGAATTATTGGAGGGCTATTTATTTTCACCATTTTCTCATTCAATTCTTTTTCATTCTTCAACCCCTTCAGTGCTTACCGAGACTTCATAACTAGAACCTTGTTGGGTTTATTCTAGTACTAGCTCTGTCTCAGTCCGCACTCTTCCCATTTCTCACTTTTCTCCTTTTTTCATCATACCTAAGGACTTCTACACTATCTAGTGGATTATCCCTGGGTAGATCCCTCTGGCTCTGGAGGGATCGTGGGAGCGAATACCTAACCTAACCATCCTTATATCACCATACATAAAGTAAATTTGGTCGGTCCTTTTAGGTATTGTTCATCAGCCATTGGAACCAATTGAAAACCATTTGAAAATCAATCCAGATACTTGTGATATATTATCAAAGCATTTTGTACCTGAATTGTTTTTGATATTTTAGAAAACGAGCTCCCCCTCAACATGTGCATCGTGTATTTGAAATCGTTTTGGCACACGGAGGTAAGAGGAAGGATTTACTTCTTTGATTACCATTTTCTAAAAGATATCAACATCACTTTCCTGATCAAAATTAGTAGTTTTCATACTTTCTTAAGGATATTTTTGGAAAGGATGTGGTTTTTTTTTTTTTTTTTTTTTTTTTTTTTTGGAGAGGAAGGATTTCCTGATCAACATCACTTTCCTGATCAAAGTTGCTCCCCCTCAATATGTGCATAGAGATTTGAAGGTGTTTTGCACATATTAGGGAAAAACTGCACATTGAAACAAATCAATCACGTTTCAATCCTTTTTGGTTTGAAATAGATGCTCCCCCTCAACATGTGCATGGAAAATTTGAAATCGTTTGGCACATGAGGGGAGGAGAACTTGTAAATCACTAAAAAACCATTTATCGAATTATCAGTTTAAATCCAATTTAAATCATAAATTCTCCCCCGATCACAATTATCAAATCATTTGAGATTTGTGGTCTCTGTAGATTTAAATTGATTTTGAAAGCTTTTGAGGAGAATAGTGACATGCTTATGAAAACATTTTAACTGATAAGGATCGGATTTTAAGACTTTAAACTCCATTGATCAAACATGCATGAGTATCTTTTGAAAACAATTGTATGACAAATAACCGTTTGATTTAATTGAAATCATTCACCCCCTCAATCAATGACATAAGTTATTGATTGAGAGATAAAAATTTTGACAAATGTTAAGTCCATATGATTTTCAAAAATTGAGTCCGAGTTATTTTTCAAAGCTATTAGTTTTCATTAGATAGCAAATATTTTTTTATAGAATCAGAGCATGAGATTTAAAAAACTAGATTAAGCATGGCTCTGTTCTTTCTTTAAAAAACGCGTTATAGACTGAAATGACTATAAGCCTTTGTTTCACTTTCACTCAAAATTTTTTTTATGTACATTCGAATAACATCTAAAGACCCGTGTCACTCTTTGAATGACAGCACAAAGACCGTAGATATAATCGAATCAAGAAAAGCATGACAAAATGACAATATTTTTTTGAAAATTTTCGAGTTTTTCAAGTTTTTATGGATTTTTGAAAGTTTTATATTTTTCTATTTGCTTTTTGTTGGTTTTGAAATTTTGTATTCTGCTTTTTGAATAACTAATTACAAGAGATGGATAAAGAAAAACCTCTTACTCCTCTTCTTTCTCTTGAAGACGTTTAAGTGTTTCCGGTTGTAGACTCTTTAGACCAAGTCGTGGAAGGATAAACTCAAAACGTTCTCTAGGAAGAGCTTTGGTGAAGATGTCTGCTAACTGATATTCAGTCCTCACAAAATAAAGTTCCACGACACCGTTTTCCACTTGCTCCCTGATGAAATGATGTCGAATGTTGATATGCTTTGCTCTTGAATGTTGAACATTGTTGCATAAGAGAGCAATTGCACTTTTGTTATCATAGTATAGAGGGATTTTGTTGAATTCAAAGCCATAGTCAGATAATTGGGATCTCATCCATAGGATTTGAGCACAACAAGATGACATGGCTATGTATTCTGCCTCTGTAGAGGATATATAAGTACTCATTTGTTTCTTTGAAGACCAGCTCACGAGCTTATCACCCAAAAACTGAGCACCTCCTGACGTGCTTCGACGAGTATCTTGACATCCTGCATGATCAGCATCTGCATAGGCTGTTAGTGACATACCGGTGTCCTTCGGGTACCAAAGTCCCGTTTTTATGGTTCCTTGGAGATACCGAAAGACCCGTTTAACCGCTTCAAGGTGCTTTTTGGTAGGCTTAGCCTGGTATCTAGCACACATGCATACAGCGAACAGAATATCATGTCTACTGGCTATGAGGTACATCAGGGATCCAATCACACTATGATATTTCGTTTGATCTACCATGATCCCTGAGTGGTCCTCATCCAGTTTAGTATGCTCAATCATGGGAGTGTCAACAGGGTCACATGAATCAAATCCAAATTTCTTTAAAATTTCATTTGCATTTAATTTATAAAAATGCCTCCGGGACTTTGTGAATTTTGTAATCCCAAGAAAAATGACATTTGTCCCATCATTGACATTTGAAATTTGGAGCCCATCTCCTTAGAAAAACGGTCACATTCATTGGGGTCAGTTGAGGCAAAAATAATATCATCAACATAGATTTGAACGTGAATTAAATGTTTGCCTGACTTTCTGGTGAACAATGTCGGATCAACTGCTCCTTTGCTGAATCCAGTAGATAGAAGAAACTTTGATAGCGTATCATACCATGCCCTTGGAGCTTGCTTCAAACCGTAAAGAGCCTTCTTCAAGCGATAGACATGAGTAGGATGCTCTGGATTCACAAAACCTTCAGGTTGGCTGACGTATACGACTTATTTAAGATCTCCGTTAAGAAAAGCCGTCTTTACATCCATCTGAACGACTACCATATTCTTATTAGCAGCATTAGCTAGGAAAATTCGGATTGCCTCGATATGTGCAACTGGAGCAAATGATTCTTCAAAGTCAATACCCTCTTCTTGACGGTATCCTTTTTCAACCAATCGAGCCTTGTTCTTTAATACATCACCATGCTCATCAAGTTTTACTTTGAAGATCCACGTTAGAGCAATGATCATAGCACAGTCAGGAGCAGGTACCAATTCCCATACATCTAGTCGATCAAACTCATGAATTTCTTCTTGCATGGCATTGAACCAGCTGTCTTCATTCATGGCAGTTTTAACGTCTTTTGGTTCGACCTTAGAGAGTACGGAGTTGAAGAAGCACCATAAGGCATCGGTTGCAAGTTGTTTCCGAGTGGATACTGGACGAGAGGGGTTTCCAATGATGTTGTCCAATGGATGATCATGTGTCCATTTTCTAAGGTGTTCGTGTGGTTGTTGTTGAAGAACTGATGTAGCAGAGTCGTTTTCTCCTGATGAAGATGGTTCTGATGATGGTTCAGGAGCAAATATGTTCTCAAAAGAGGCATCTTCAGGAGTAGCAAAGGGATTATCTCCATCATAGGTGCCAGAAACAATTCCATGATGTACACTCGATGATTGATGATTTGTTGATGAGACAGAGTGATCAGCAGCAGGCACTTCTTGACTTAACGACATAGAAACTGAAGGGTTAACTTCATTGACATGAATAGGAGCAGCCTCTGTTGATGGATTTGACAGATCATTAGCAGTTGGCTCATAGTGTTCATCAAACATTGGATCAAACAATTTCTTTAAATAATCTTCTGAAGGAGGTACATAAGGAGTTGCTGGCGAGGGACTTAGCACAAGAGTAGAACTGATGGGACTACTTGATGAAGGTTGAGATGCGGGTCCAGAACTGGATTGTCCTGGAGCCATTTGCCCGGACACCTCATCGAACGTGACGTGAATAGTTTCCATGCTATCTTGAGTTCTTTTGTTGTAGATTCGGTAACCCTTCTTGTTTGATGCATAACAAACAAAAACTCCAATGTCCGCCTTAGCTCTTAATTTACCTAAATCTTGACCGTCATTTGTTGGATAGCACAAAGCACCAAACACACGAAGGTAAGACAAATTAGGTTTTCGTTTATGGACAAGTTCGTATGGAGTTTTTCCATGAGGTGTGTGTATAAGGGAACGATTTTGGGTGTAGCAAGCAGTAGCAATGGCTTCAGCCCAGAGAAACATTGGAACCTTTGAATAAATTAGCATTGTTCTTGCGGCTTCCACAAGAGTTCGATTTCGTCTTTCAACTACACCGTTCTGTTGAGGAGTTCGTGGAACACTTCTTTGATGACTGATTCCAACACTTTCATAAAATTGACTTAAGTCTTTGTTAACAAACTTTGTGCCATTTTCTATTCGAACAATTCTAACCGTATTGTTAAGACGAACCTGAAGCTGCTTGATAAGTTTGATGATGACATCTGGAGTTTCATCCTTTGTCCTCAAAAACTTTACCCAAGTAAATCGAGAGTAGTCATCAACAACGACTAAAATATATTTCTTCCCATTTATCATTTGCACTCTCATTGGTCCGCATAAATCCATATGAAGGGTATGAAGAACTTCCATTACTGAGTATTTCTTGCTTTTTCCCAATTGGCATGCTGAACAAAGATGATATTTTTCATACTTTAATCTGGGTAAGCCTCTTACAAGATCCTTTCTGGAAAGATTATTAATGGTGCCGAAGTTCAAGTGATTAAGATGACGATGTCATAACCATGAACTTGTTTTCGAAGCCTTTGACAACAAGCAGATTGGAGAAGACTTCATCATGTCTTCGATAGAGATGGTGTATAGATTTGAACCACGAGTTCCTCTTAACAATTCCACACCATCCAGTTCTCTAACGAAACAAGTATGTTTTCTGAAAGCCACTTCAAGATCGGAATCACAGAATTGACCAACGAAAAACAAGTTATGACCAAGACCTTCAACAAAATATACCCTGGAGATTACACTTTCACCAACAACATAGTCTCCATAACCCATAATTGCACCAAAATGGTCGTTCCCGAATCTAACAGTCCCGATGAATTTACTCACGAAGTTCATGAGCCGCGAGCGATCTCCAGTCATATGCTTGGAACAGCCTGAGTCCAGGTACCACAGAACGATTTGAACGGTCTGCAGTTGAACACAGACAAGAATGGATAACTGGATAATTGGGATCCCCATGCAAGAATGGGTTCCATTTGGTTAGTAACAGTGATTGGAACACCCACATCGGTAGTAGAAACAATGGAATCATCAGGAATAGATGCAGTGCTAGTGTCCGTATTTGACCTATTCAAAGTACGTTCACTTCTTAAAGGAATAGTTCTACCAGTAGGCATCCATTTTCTAATGGGCATTGATTTAGCAAATTTAGGGAAAAACTCATTAAACTTACGGCCAATAGGTATCCATTGATAACCTATATTACTGAATTTTCTTCTTGTGGATTTCCAATGTTTTCTAACTTTCTTTCGCCTTTGCCTTTTAGCCTTCTTAGCTTGATTTTTAACATTAATAATTTTAACTGGGCATTTAACAGCATTAGTCAAATCATTCACACCACATTCATGATTAGTAACAGAAATCAAGCAGTCATCATTACATGGTTTGCAGATAGTAGCAAAATTCGAATTAATTACAGTACGCTTATAGCTAATACTAGAATCAACACGATTCATTTTATTCAACTCAAACTTAGTGTTCCTAGGGTGGTCTTCTACTCTCTTCCAATGCACATTCTTAGCTTGCGAGGTCCTATTTTGCTTTGTATTGCCTGGAGGCTTTGACCCGCTTGCTTTTATGTCACTGATTACTCCTGTAGAGGGAATTATGGGAACATTAGTTGGTTGGTCTACTTTTTGCATTCCTGAACTAGACGTGCATGGATCTGAACTACTTGAAGGCACTTTAGAGTTCACTTTCTTAATACTGGGCATAGAATGGGTTGCGTACTTGGCACTAGGCATAGAACAAGGCATCACAGCTTTATCTTTCGCACCTAAGGATTTAGGACAAGTTGCTCTTAAACACTCTAGCAGCTCCTGAGATCGTTTGGCCTGAATGCAAGCAAACCTAATTTCTCTATCAAGTGGCTTATTTATGAAATCCTCTTCTACAATCTCACGGAGACATTCTATGTAACACCCCCAACCCGACGAGGGTAGAAGTGTCACATTCTAGTGTCATATCAGAACATACAATTAAAATTTTACAAGCGAAAGTCTTAAAGAATAACGTATAAGGTCATATAAATGAATGATTACAATGAAAATTTTGAACTTCAAGATGTCTAAAATAAACTGAAATCTCAAAACAGTAGCCCGACAAAATAAATCCAAATAATAAGGTAACTAGGGTTGGTCCACTCAGATAATCCAACTCTCAGCCCATCAAAGCCCATCTTCAAACCCAAAACCTGCCGCAGGAAAAGAAATGCGGCTGAGCTTAAAAAGCCCAGTGAACAGATATAACAAAACGAAAGATAAACAAAAGCATAAATACGAAATGAAACAAAGGAACAATAGCAAGGTTGCAACGGAAAGGAAATAATGAGTCAATGAGGATCCTGCAGAACACAATTATACAGATATCCAGCAAGAACAACGATCAAGGAGAACACAGCAAGCAACGCATCCATGACATATATATAATCACATATAAGCAAACAGACATACAAGCACCGAAACCAAATCAAGAATACCAGACGTCGCATCCACTCAACATAAGAATAGCACGCATTCAGATCAGGAAATCAGAATATAAATAAGCCAACAGGAAAAACTAAAAGCAAGCGGAAGCAATTAATTATGAAGTGAGCATGGAAATCGCACAGATTAAAAAGCCTTAGATGAAAACATAACAAGTATCGTAACAGCGGAAGTACTAACAGCAGTCAAAACATGGCAGTCACACATAACAAGTAGGAATACAATATGAGCATTATAATTGAATGAATTAGAGACATAGCAAGGCAATTAAACAAGTTAATAAGCCAAACATCATAAGTTGAACCATTTACCCAAATCAATCCGTAGCATAGACAGAAGTGTAAACATGGCAGGTCAACAATAAGCAGATAAGGATACAACGGATGGTCAAAGTCCATGAGATTAACCGAACGAAGTATATATATAATGAACAGACAAAATTATCGATTACACATTAGCATGGTCACCAAACAATTCAGAGGGTCACATAACAGTGAGATCACATATCGTCAGATGACAATAGGTAACTCAAATAACCGCATATTAATCATATCATAGCAGGGTAATCAGTAGTCACATAAACATGAATAGCATAATCAAATTCAATAAACATATAATAACCCGGTACGTGAATGGAATGATAATCTGAAGCAACGGAATGAGTGTGTGACAGATCAAAGCAATAGAATATATATATATATATATATATATATATATATATATATATATATATATATATCTTGGTAGTATGGTGAGTCATATAAGAGTACTGAGTAATGAACAGATAATACAGAGTATGGTGTATTGGATAATACAGATAGGTATATCAAAAGTGTAAGGGTTGTCAGAAATCTACCACGAGCCCGGAAACATATCATATCGTATCATATCATATCATAAATAGCCATTGTATTCGGAGGGGTGACCTCGGAATACCAAACCAATAGGAGGGGAGACCTCAGTAACCAATGGAGTAGCTAGCTCCCAGATTGTGAAGACGCGTATTGCACACGACATCATTCACCAGACAAATCATATCACAACATATCAGATAACAGAACAAATCTAGGATGCATCCATACGCCCCTGCAGACAAATAGTGGCCATACAATATATATCGAGCTCATAATCAGATAACAGAAAGGGACGGTGTGGAACATCACTCAACCACACTAGAGTCATGCCATTGGTGCATCAATGACACGGCCATGTTACCTTCATGGCTAGGGAAACATATTTGGCTCGGGTATCAAACTGAAGGGTCAAAGCATAATCATATCATAAGGGTCCATAACAAAGGTTCATATCAAAGTCCATATCATAAGTCCATATCAGAGGTACATATCACAAGTTCATATCAAAGGCTCATAATCTGAAGGTTCATAATCAAAGGTTCAAAATCAAACAGTTCACATAGGAGATCCAATCAAAGGGAACATAGCAAAGTTATAGGGAAACCTTAATAAAAAGGCTCAGAGCAAAGGATAACAGTTCAAAACCAATATCGAAAGATGTAAAAGAATCATGAGAAACCCCTACTGAAAAGGGATAGAATATCTGTACCTTATTCGAAGCAGCAAAATAAAAAGTAAGATCACACGATGAATCAATCTTGCCGCCCGGAACCTAAGAATTAGATAACGCTTATAAGATCAGATTACTCTTTTTAGACGGCTTCCATTTTTAGCAGGTTTCCATATTTAGTAACTTTCCAAAATAGCAGATTTCCTTATTTATCATATTTAGCCATTTATGATGCATTTAAATGTCATATTAGGTTAAAGTGATGGCAAGGCTTATCATTATAGTTTAGGGTTTATATTGTTTTTAGTCCAAATAAATGACCACTTAGGGTTTCACCGATTTTATTACTTACATTAGACATGATCTTAACCCTTTTGTCGTAAAAGATTAAACAAACCCACCTCGGTATTCATTTTATTTCGAACCAAACATGCAACCCACACTCGAAAAAGACACATGCATACCATTGTCGACACTTCCCAAAACTCACATGCAATACAAAACTCGAACACTCACTTCACATGCCAACATGAAATAAAGACACTAAAA
The DNA here is from genome assembly GCA_019973895.1 of Chrysanthemum seticuspe. Lineage (NCBI taxonomy): Eukaryota > Viridiplantae > Streptophyta > Magnoliopsida > Asterales > Asteraceae > Chrysanthemum > Chrysanthemum seticuspe. Next base: position 193,063,304 of record BPTQ01000008.1, read on the forward strand.
CAATTTAACACCTAACTCATGATCATACATGCCCTCCTATACAGGTTTTATATTTCATACGTATGCATTGATCCAGCCCTTGTCGACACGCATGATTCGCACCCAACACATATAATGAGCCAAACAGAAAAACACAATAACACACTAGACCCATGCATGCAAATTCCTTTTTTTATTTTGTATGACCTTACTACAGGAACATGACCAAAATCGACTCGCACTACACATCACTTGATATCAGCTTGTTATTATAGTTGTAGTCGTATAGGTTATGAGTTCCGAACCCTTGTTAGCTCCACACACACACGACTTGATTAACTCACACGCGACATGATATTAAGTCGATTTATACTCGAAATAGAACATAACAAACTACACATGCGACTTGTATAAACAGACTACATGCAAGACTCTAGACAAAACTTATGCAACCACTTTAATTAAGCACCCGAATACAAATACATACCCACATCGTATCCCCACTTCATACATGATCAAAATCTGATTCATTTACTCGAGAGACACCCTACTTAAACCATTCATTCTCATGCACATGCAAAAATCAATAATGAAACAAGGGCCTAACATGTGTCACAGAATCATACTTTCCAAACAGTTTGTACAAAAGTCTTTTACCCCATGAAACTTTCGTTATTTACAGATTCGACTCACCCGAAATTGACACACTAATCAATGATCCTTTCATTCGACAACTTACATATACATATTATTATTTACGTGGCGAAAATAGTATTCATGCGCCAAGATTTATAACATAGCATTTAGGTGACCAAGTTATTATTTCATGTGCCATATTTTAGTCGTGCATACATGAATTCGAGAGGAAGACAAGCGACTCATCAAGGAAACAATTTAAAAGAAGGAACGAGATCAAGGATGCTACGCGATACCTTGTAGCTGATGAGGAAAGAACCAAGAAACCATGAAGATACGCCCACGCCTAGGCCACCAGGTCACGACCAGGAGCAGCACCAAGCAGCCTCCCTTTGCCCTAGCAGAATCACGACCAGGATCAGGCTTTACCACAGCCCACGACCAAGAAAACCACGCCTAGCTTCCCTTTTTGTATTAGCACTCCACGGCAGCAATACCAACACCCTTCCTTGAGCACCTTGCTTCATTCGAATGGGAGGAAAACTCCCTGCCGTCACATTAGATAATGGGAACTAGGGTTTCTTGTTTTTACTTTTACAAGTGATGGAAAGTTTTAAATGAGAGTTAAATGTCTGATTAGGAGGATTTGGTTTGGCGTTTCTGTTAGGCTGAAATTAAGGAGGGGATACAGAACTTTTATTTACTTTCCATAATTTTATTATTCCATCATTTATTTAGTATAATTATCTTATCACTTATATATATACTATGTAATTTATATGATGTGCTAAATTCATAAGTGTAAAAAAATAAATTGTATTATCTTGCATCAATTTGTAATTACACATATTTAATTTAAAGTAAAACGTATTTAACGAGCCGAACGTGTTTACGAATCTTCATAATTATATAACCTGAGGGCACAATGGTCATTTAGCACGTTTGCGGATTTTAGGATTTTACATTCTAGACTATCCTTAAGGTGAGCGAAATAGTTATGAAACACAAGTTCGTTATTTCTAAGATGAGGAGGAATGTATTTAACAGTCATAGTATATTTGCAGTCTGCAGATGACTTTGATGCAACATTCTCATTAAAGACAAGTGGCATTTTCCCTTTTTCCTGACTCCTCAGATTCTCAATTTCCTTTTGTAAAGACGTTATTTTTTCGTTGTTCTTGTCACGAGTGACTTTCATTGAATCATATAACTCTTTAAAGTGTCGTTTAACCTTTTCATTTTCTTCTAGAAAACTCTCATTTTCTTTTTGTAAAACATTAACCAAGTTTTGAAGATGAAAAGTTTGAGAACACTGAGAATCTAAAGGAGGAGGCATTTGGGAACCAGTCACGTTGTTATTTTCACCCTTTAACTGTGAAATTTGGGCTTTCAACTTTCTGATCGTGTTACAATGAGCTTGAATCTGTTCGTCACGTTTGTTTATCTGAAAAACTGCATCAAACTCTGGAACATTTGAGGATGTCTTGATGTTTGAGGTTTTGACATTTTCTTTAAGATGTTGATATTTTAGTTGCAAATCAAAATGTTCAACTTCTAGTTTAGAAAGATGTTTTACCGAATTATCGTGATCATCCTTATCAATTTTCTCATTTAATTCTGAGTTTTTGTTTTCAAGCTCAATGACACGATCATGGGAAACTTTCAACGCAACAGATAATTCATGAAATCGAGAAGCAGTAATAGAGTACTTAGTCACAGTATAAAACACATCTTGAGCAACACAACTCGAAATCAAGTTCTCATTTAAGATATGCAAGTTCTTCTTTTCAACTTCATTATATTTGAGTTCCTGTTCATAATCATTGACCTCAACTATCATTGCATCAAATCGTTTTCCATTTCTTTAATATCTGAATTTATTCCTTTTTGAAGACTCTCAAATTGACCTTTTAATTTTTTAAAGAAAGGCATGACTTCAGTTAAATAGCATTCTTTAGTTTGCTCAAAACCCCTTTCCCCCTCAGTTATCCCTGTAGGTGTGATTCTCTTCTTACATGACTTCTCAAAATCAACGAATAGTTGATAAACAACATACAGGCTGATTAAGGTTTTGCTATTAGTGGCAATAGATCTAGGAACTAAATGCATTGGTGTATTTGGAGGATACACAGTAGCTGCAGGCATTTTCCTAAGGGGAGTGTTTGTTTCAACAAGTTCTTTAACTTTTTGCTTATCCATATCTTTCTTCCAGAAAATTTGTTCTGGGGTTAATTGAGTTTGAGGCTTAAACATGTTCAGGGAGATCCAATTTTCTTTAGTGTAATCATGGGGTTTGATCGTTATGTTATTCTTTTTACATACATGATCGTTAAGCTTCTTATCCATTTTCTCCCTAGAGGCATCATTTAATTTTCTATCCTCTTCCGTGCTTCCAACACAAGATGGTGTTTGCCTAGGCTTAAGAATCTCATTACCATCATATAGTACCTTATGAGCAGCTCTAGCCTTTTTGCCTACCTCGGGATTTGGTTCCTCAACAAGGGGAATACTATGCTTATCGCTTAAGACTATGTGCTTAGTGATCAAGTGAGCAGTCTGAATGGTATTCCCTTGTATGTACAACTTATTTTCAAGCTTGTTTTTCAAAGTTTTTAGATTGGAAAAGTCATTCAAAAATTTTGATTCCTTAGCATTGAATTCTTGCTTAAGCATTTTCACATTTTCTTGAAGTTCTTGTTTTTGCTTAGCAGATTTATTAAGCTTTTCTTGTAAGGAGTTTAACTCTTGTTTTAACAATTCTTCTCTAAAATTACATTTTCTAATAATTGAACGCATTTGGTCATCCATTTCCTGCTCACGGGTAGTTAACTCAAACTTAGCACGTTGTTCATAAATAGCAACTTGTTCTTTATAGGCATTCAGTTCAGAGATAACAGAATCATCAGGAGCACATGCAGTGTATTCATAAAAAACATAGTCATCATTGACTGCAGAAGATGCATCACTTGGTACAATCTCACTTTCACTTTGTGTCACATATTGATCATATGGGACAATATTGCTATTACTCTCATTATCAATATCTGATTCATAAGTTTCAAGAGATTGTACTTCATTATGCATCTTTTGCTCATCAACTTCATCGTATAGTTTTAATACCTCTGAAATGATTGATTCCTTGGATGGACCAGCCTGTTGTGGTGAAGAGACCTTTGGAGAGACCATTGGTGAAATGCTAGCCATGAAGATTTTCTGGGCAGTAGGTTCATCATCGACATCAGAGTCAAATGCATCACAGTCAGCTACTTGAAAGGCATTTTGATGATTGTGACCTATTTCCTGAATTAGCTGCTCATCAACATCAGCATCATAGGTTTTGGCATTTCCCTCAGCAAGAAACAACAAATCCTCTTCATCCAAAGCTGCTCCATTATCCTGAGCTTGCACAAGTAACATCTTGTCTCTGAAGTATTCTGCATTCTGTGGATGTTTTGGAGATGTGCAGTTCCTCGCAATATGTCCCTCACCACCACAGTTGTAGCATTTGATTGGCTATGCTTGCCCTTGATTGGCATTTCTTCCACGATTCTGATTAGCCACATACCCTCCACCAACTCCACCTCTTCCCTGTTCATACTGCCTTCCTTGAGCTGGTTGCACCATAACCTTCCCATCTCTGACAGTAGCTTGATTGTGTGGATTGGATGCTGTTCTGAGATTATTGTTGGTGTGTGGGAGGGAATTCATATTTTGACTAACCATGAGAGACAGTTGATTGATGAATTTTTCCATGAGTGTGTTTGAGTCTGGGGGCTTATATGCTGGATCAGGAATGAGCATGTGATTGAGTCCAAACCGTCAAGTTTATTACACAAGCTAACCACTTGTGATTATGAATAATTATACCTAAAGAGAAAGTCTGTAAATTACTGGGGCTTAAATGCAAATTAAAGAAAATTAAAAATCTAAATTATATTAAATAAACGCTATCACTATTTTTAAAATTGATTTTCTTGATTTTTCTTTTATAAATTTAAATTAAAAACTACGTAACGTACAAAAGAAAATGTGAAATTGAAACAGTATTAATCCTAAAAATATAAAAATGAAATTTTTACAAACCTAATGATAAGAGAAAATTTTGAGAAAAAGAAAATTATTTTTATGACTATTTATTTAATTATTATTAATTAAAAACTATTTTTATCTATTTAATAATACCCTAAAATATAAGAAAATATGAAATAAAGCTAGAAAAGTGAAATTATGACTTAGAAAAATCTAAAATAACTAAAGAGAATTTTCAAAACTAATTTTGTATTTTTCTGATTATTTTTCTATTTTCTATGAATTAAAAACTATTTAAAACTAATTAAATTGCTAAAAATTACAAATTTAACTAAGAAAAATCTGGAAAAATATTTTTTTGACTTTTTATATTTATCTTAACCTAGGAAAATTGAAAAATTATTTTTTTTGAAGCTTTTCTGATTTAATTGCAATAAAGGCTAATTAAAAAGTACTAAAAACTGATTAAAATAAAGAAAAATAGCAAACAGAACTAGAAAAATCTGAAAAATTCAGGAAAAGTGTAAAATAATATTCTAAATCTAAGAAAAATATAAAAACAATAGCTTATGTGAAGGATTATGAAGCTGCAGAGAAAAGTGCTTATAAATAAGCACTTGAATTAAGCAAATGAACACCAAAGACCACCAAATGATAGCAGAAGCTAAAGTATGCTAAATTAATCTAAAAGCAACTAATTCCAGTTACTCTAAACCTCTAAACAACCAGCTACTAGCTTATGAGTTCAAAATCAAATAAGTGAAATCAGTCCTGAGGTGCTAACTTTCAGCTTATGCAACTGCTTATTAATAAGCTGAATCAGAAAACCAGAAGTTGGAAGCTAAAGTAGACCTGGCTAGCTACTTAAAAACCAAAATTGAGCCTTGGATGAGCTCAAATGAGCTTGTTGTGAACCTTTCACAAACCTGTGCACACTCAGTTAACACTGAGCATGTGCACAGGGCACTTTTGACCCATTTTAAGCACTGATTTGAAGCTTATAGAAAATTATAAAAATTCTGCCAAAGTCATATTTATAAACTAGACCAGCTCAACTTGTTAAATCCAAAATATCAAAGGCTTGTGACCAGAATTGAATACATGAAAAATCAACCAAGTTGGGTGAAAAACGGATTTTCTAACTTTTGACTTTTTAACTGTTTTGCAAAGTTTGACTTAAATGAGATTTGATTCAATCCTACTGATTATAAATGATGAATAAAGATGCAATAAGACCAGTTTAAGCTAACTCTAACAGATATAGACCTAATGTGCAAGATGATTCTATCTTATACTAACTAATGCATTCATATGAGCAGATTCAAATTGCTTTTGACTTTCTTAGAGTGCAGATGCAATATGATGACTAAAATGATTCAAGTGGACCTAATTGAGACTGAGTAGACAGATTTTAAGCACAAACCAAAGCTCAAGCTTAATTATACTAACTGATCCAAACACTGGTTTACTTAACTAAAATGCAACTCCTAAATCTAATCTCAAATCCAAGCCTTGCCAAGCTTCAAAACAGATTCTAGTATACTGATCACCACTAAATGAAGCATAACATGCAGCTAAACCTAGCTAAACTAACATGGTCTACATGAAGCTAATTAAACAGTACTAATGCAAACCTGAGTCAAAGAATGCAAGTGCAATTAGAATTGAAGGAGTGGTATTTAAGGACTAAACAATGATATCTACTAAACCAACAAGCTGAAATCAACTACTACTGCTATATTAAACATTAACAAGGAACAGTCTACAACTATACCACTTGTTAAAAACTTGAAACAGATTTAGACTTACATAGGTCTTGCCACTATAGCACACCCTTGAAACCAATGAGACCAAGAGTCTATTGCAATGCTAAACCCAATTCGAATACCATCTCAATCCTTATCCAAAGCAACTCAGAACCATACCCTGCAGCGTTGACTTATGTTGACCAAAGGAAGAATTTGCTTGTACCTGTTTCCAAAGCTCACTGAAAGCTATCAACAGCTTCAGTGAGCTTGTTTGAGTTTAGAAATAAGCTCTTTGGAGCTTGGATTTAAGATCATGTAACTGTACTTAAAACAGGAAACATAAAAACATGAACTATGATAAAAACCTTGAATTGATACTTGAAAGTAGATTACAATGACTAAATGGCTTAGGTTCAATACAATAAAGCTTAAGATTACAATTTAAAAAACTAATTGAGATAATTTAATTAAAAATGACATACAAGGAAATTAAAACTAAAAACTACTCTCTTCTCTTGCTCCTCTTTCTTCTATTTATATGCGAAAGTCCTCCCACTTGACCTCTGAGCAAATCCCACTTGTATTTTGAGCCATTGGATTACTTGAGTGGTTTATAGCCATTGATGGCTTTTGGCGGGAAAATGGTATTTTCAACTGGGGGAAGGTTTGAGTGCAAGGGGGGGGGGAAACAATAAATGCATTTTGGATGTTGTTGAGGTGGAGGGGACAAGGAAAGGTGAGAGTGAGCTGGAGGTGAGGGGGGGTTGAGTGTTGCAGGGCAGTGGGTGGAGAAGAAGACTTTGGAGGGAAAAAGGAGGGAGTTGACTGGGGTTTGACCGGGTTTAATATTAGTAGTCAGGGGGTTCAAGCAAAGGGTCAAAGGTGTAATGGCAGGGGGTTCAAAGGTCCAAAGGGTCATGGCTTTGTATTAATACAAGGACCTTTCTTGCAATTTCTGAAAGTTGGAGGACCAAAGCTGCCAATTTTGCAAAGTTATGCCAAGGGACCAATTATGACAAGTTTCAATAGTACAAGGACCATAAAAGACATTTTCAAACTTCCAAGGACTATTTTTGCCAATTTTGAAACTTGAAGGACCAAACTTGTAAATTCTCAAAACTTTTGAAATTTTTCACCAAAGGAGTAATTATGACAAGTTAAGATTTCAAAAGGACCTTTGGTGACTTTTCTTTTAAAATAAGTGCTCAGGGACTATTTCTGACAACTTTTGAAAGTCGGGGGACTAAAACTGCCAATTATGCAAACTTAGCTCATTTTTCATCTGATTTTAAACATTTTGCATCTGAAACATATAAAATACAATTTTGAGATATTTTCAGTATTTTGATGCATTTCTGAGCGTTTTTAAGTGTTTTGCAGTTCAGATTTGACCAAAAATGATGAGTATTTACACACTCATCAATCCCCCACACTAAACTATTGCTAGTCCCTAGCAATCTTTTGAGAAAACTTAATGGATTTGAATCTCTTTACCAAAAGCCATCACTTCTGGAGTAGCCAAATGTTTCAGTTCAAGTAAGAACTATGGTACACTGATAACCATATGATTTTGAGCAAACCACCAGCTTTCAACGGATTTGATTTGTCTTTACCAGAAGCCGTTTGCTTCTGGACTAGCCAACTCTTAGATAATATATACTATCTTTGGTGAGTCGATTACCAATTATGGTTTTCCAACTGCCTTTACCACAAGCCATAAACTTGCGGGCTAGCCAACTCTTCACTAATTAAAGATATGGTGAGCTGAACACCATACAATTTTGGGCAAATTGCAAGCCGTCAACGGATTTGAGATATCTTTACCAAGAGCCGTTTGCTCCTGGATTAGCCAATCCTTTTGTTTATTAGACATGGCGAACTGATAACCGTAAGCAGAGTAAGTGCAAAACACTTACTCCAAAAAAAAATTTGGCCAAAAATGGGGGAATAGGGTGGTATAATTACATGATAAAATTCGTGAGAATTCCCCCCCCCCCCACACTAGAAATGAATATTGCCCTCAATATTCAAAGTACCGGTGGTTATGCCGAAACTGAGAACGTAAAAGGGAAATACTACGGCCATTATTTGAATTTTTTTTTTTTTTTTTTTTTTTTTTTTTTTTTTTAGAAAACTTATATACAACAGCGGGGGGCAACTCCCCCAAACTAGGGTGGGACACACGGGTGAAAACCCATGTTTAACTACTGTTTTTGATTACCGAGTCGCTAGCTTGACTCGACCCCGCATTCATTGGTTCATGGGGAAGCAAAGTGGAAGAAACAATCTCCATCGGACTTTCATTCAAGATGTTTGGACAAACATTTGAAGCACGTGAAAGTTCCACACCGATGAGATATATTCCCGGCTCAAGATAATGGTACATGGAAATGCCGGGATCAAAGATAATGTCTTCATTCCCGAAGGAGTGAAGAACAGGAGAAGTGACAGAATATATGAAGAAAAGAAAGAAAATCATGATAAAAATCATGACTAACTCTTCATCCTCAATAGGAGAATTCATAGTTTCATGAATCTCATCAGTTAAGCTCGCTTGATCAAGACATATTATGGGTGTGTCTAGATCAAAGTAGAAATTATCATACTCCGGCGGAGATATGATATGAGTGAGTTCATCTAAGAACTCCTTGAAGGTGAATGAATCATATTCAGAATTGATATGAGTGGGTTCACTGGTGAACTCCTCCAATGTAAATGATTCATAATCGGAGAGAGAATTATGAGAATGAAAAGTGGTACTGCCACTAATCTTCTCTCCCATATTATCAAAACAGAAGGTTTTCATTTCCGGATTAGAATCATCGGAAAGAATGTCACTACCCTTAATGGGGATAGGAGATGAAATAGGTTTCTCTTTGAAAGCCTCGATTTTAGAAATGAGAAGACTGACATTCAGTAATGTTGCACGAAGTGCTTCATCTTTGATTTCAGTGTCAGTAACTTCATCATTCTCTTCTTCTAAGCTAACAAGCTCAGAAGGTAAATCTTCCACATAAACGATGTCTCCACAAGATAACGAATCATCATCATTAGAATCGGAGAACATCTCAACATGATCTTTTGGGAAGACAAGAGGGGTAGGGATATCACACAAATGCTTGAGAATTCCTTGTGACTCTCTTGGGATTGGGACAAGGTTCTCGACACTAGACTTTATGAATTCGTCCGGTTCCTTTTCAGGAACAGTGTCAAGATGCTCATCCCCCATAATAAGAGAGTGAGTGTGAATCTCGGGTGTGATAACAACAGACTGAGGGAGTTGAGAAATATTATCTTTAAAAGGATAAAAACTCTCCTCGTCATCATCATACATAGCTGCCTTAAGAAATTGGGAACGCCTTAGAGCTGCATGCTCTAAGACCAATAATTCTTCCCTAGAATTGCGAGCCTCTCGTTCTTCGGCTAGCAATTCTCCCATGGTCTTTTCACCACTCACTTGATTCTTAAAGTCACGAATCATATCATCAAGTGTTTTCATTGCGGTTTCAAAATCTTGGGAAATTTCTTGAGACAACGGCTCAGGTGGAGTTTGAACCGTATGGTGCTGTGGAGGTTGGAAATTGTCAAAACCGGAAGTATAGTAATTTTGATTCCACGGTTGACATTGAAGATTATCGTGAGGACCTCCACAATTCTCACAACAGTAAAACTGTTGAGTCTGGACTGGTGAATTATATGGATATTGGTCATAACCAAAGTTCTGAGCATCACCGGAAAACCGTTCATAGACAAACGTGTTTCCGGATTGACACTCAAATCCTTGGTGAGGACCTCCACAAAATTCACAGCAGTTATGTTGATTATATGAAGATAAGTCGGGCTGTGGTGGGTAATTGGAAAAGTTTGAGGGGTCGTTAAATGAGTTCGGATTAGGATCATAATCAAATGAATTCCTCGAACCACAAAACAAACAACTCCCGTTCCGAATATCATTACCACACTGTACACATGTACACCAGCGACAGGGTGAACCAAAAAGAGGCTCACCACAACCGACACAAGGAATAAACGATTCCATTTGAGAGTTATGAGAAGGAATCGGTTCATTCAAAGAATCAACAAAACCAACATGGTGATCCGAATGACTATCAAGTCTCGAAGAACATTTTGAAAAATCCGGAGGTGGGACAAGTGGTGTGCTATGTGAGCTAGAAATTTCCACCACTTCCGTTATGGTCTCCGGTTCTGATTCTTGAGAAACGTGAAGTTTAGGCAAGTCATTCTTGCTAGTCACCGGTCTAAATTCTGCATGATTGCTTTTAACCGTAAATTGTGAAAGTTTAGGATCAATTTTAGACGGCTTAGGAGCAATTGAGGGGTTAGATCTTTGGATAACCGTAGGTTGGACGTATTTAGCACTTCCATTATCAGAGGGAAGTACCTGGTCCTTTGTCCCCCCGGTTTCTCGTTCCATTTCCCTACACAGAATTAATGGATCATCACGAACAACACGAATTCTTGACATTTGTGATAAAGTATGAAGTTTTTCAACTTCGTTCCAGAATTCGTCGTAGTCGAGAGATTCCATGAGAATAGAAGAAGTTAGAATCAAATGGATAGAGGGTAAAGGGATAAAGAATCAAAAAGGATAAGAGGGTAAAGAGGAATATTTTTGGTATTTTTGAAAAACATGTTGTAAAAATAAGAAAGAAAATCTTTTTGGGTTTTTGATTTTTAAGATGTTTTTGGATTTTTGGATTTTTATAAGAAAATATAAACATATATAGATGGTAGGAACAAGGAGTGAATATTCAAATCACTAATCTGCTAAACGTAAGATTATTAGCACAGCTCCCCGGCAGCGGCGCCAAAATTTGATTGAGTCCAAACCGTCAAGTTTATTACACAAGCTAACCACTTGTGAATGGTCAACCGTAATAAACTTCAAACAGCTCAGAACCAATGCAATTAAGATCTAGAGGAGTTTAGTGTTTCCCCAGGTCGTTAAGTCCCAACGAGCTGTGCGACTGAATAACCAAACGTATAGTGATCGGGTGAATTTGAACGGGAAAAGGTTTGTGATTATGAATAATTATACCTAAAGAGAAAGTCTGTAAATTACAGGGGCTTAAATGTAAATTAAAGAAAATTAAAAATCTAAATTATATTAAATAAACGCTATCACTATTTTTAAAATTGATTTTCTTGATTTTTCTTTTATAAATTTAAATTAAAAACTACGTAACGTACAAAAGAAAATGTGAAATTGAAACAGTATTAATCCTAAAAATATAAAAATGAAATTTTTACAAACCTAATGATAAGAGAAAATTTTGAGAAAAAGAAAATTATTTTTAAGACTATTTATTTAATTATTATTAATTAAAAACTATTTTTATCTATTTAATAATACCCTAAAATATAAGAAAATATGAAATAAAGCTAGAAAAGTGAAATTATGACTTAGAAAAATCTAAAATAACTAAAGAGAATTTTCAAAACTAATTTTGTATTTTTCTGATTATTTTTCTATTTTCTATGAATTAAAAACTATTTAAAACTAATTAAATTGCTAAAAATTACAAATTTAACTAAGAAAAATCTGGAAAAATATTTTTTTGACTTTTTATAGTTATCTTAACCTAGGAAAATTGAAAAATTATTTTTTTTGAAGCTTTTCTGATTTAATTGCAATAAAGGCTAATTAAAAAGTACTAAAAACTGATTAAAATAAAGAAAAATAGCAAACAGAACTAGAAAAATCTGAAACATTCAGGAAAAGTGTAAAATAATATTCTAAATCTAAGAAAAATATAAAAACAATAGCTTATGTGAAGGATTATGAAGCTGCAGAGAAAAGTGCTTATAAATAAGCACTTGAATTAAGCAAATGAACACCAAAGACCACCAAATGATAGCAGAAGCTAAAGTATGCTAAATTAATCTAAAAGAAACTAATTCCAGTTACTCTAAACCTCTAAACAACCAGCTACTAGCTTATGAGTTCAAAATCAAATAAGTGAAATCAGTCCTGAGGTGCTAACTTTCAGCTTATGCAACTGCTTATTAATAAGCTGAATCAGAAAACCAGAAGTTGGAACCTAAAGTAGACCTGGCTAGCTAGTTAAAAACCAAAATTGAGCCTTGGATGAGCTCAAATGAGCTTGTTGTGAACCTTGCACAAACCTGTGCACACTTAGTTAACACTGAGCATGTGCACAGGGCACTTTTGACCCATTTTAAGCACTGATTTGAAGCTTATAGAAAATTATAAAAATTCTGCAAAAATCATATTTATAAACTAGACCAGCTCAACTTGTTAAATCCAAAATATCAAAGGCTTGTGACCAGAATTGAATACATGAAAAATCAACCAAGTTGGGTGAAAAACGGATTTTCTAACTTTTGACTTTTTAACTGTTTTGCAAAGTTTGACTTAAATGAGATTTGATTCAATCCTACTGATTATAAATGATGAATAAAGATGCAATAAGACCAGTTTAAGCTAACTCTAACAGATATAGACCTAATGTGCAAGATGATTCTATCCTATACTAACTAATGCATTCATATGAGCAGATTCAAATTGCTTTTGACTTTCTTAGAGTGCAGATGCAATATGATGACTAAAATGATTCAAGTGGACCTAATTGAGACTGAGTAGACAGATTTTAAGCACAAACCAAAGCTCAAGCTTAATTATACTAACTGATCCAAACACTGGTTTACTTAACTAAAATGCAACTCCTAAATCTAATCTCAAATCCAAGCCTTGCCAAGCTTCAAAACAGATTCTAGTATACTGATCACCACTAAATGAAACATAACATGCAGCTAAACCTAGCTAAACTAACATGGTCTACATGAAGCTAATTAAACAGTACTAATGCAAACCTGAGTCAAAGAATGCAAGTGCAATTCGAATTGAAGCAGTGGTATTTAAGGACTAAACAATGATATCTACTAAACCAACAAGCTGAAATCAACTACTACTTCTATATTAAACATTAACAAGGAACAGTCTACAACTATACCACTTGTTAAAAACTTGAAACAGATTTAGACTTACATAGGTCTTGCCACTATAGCACACCCTTGAAACCAATGAGACCAAGAGTCTATTGCAATGCTAAACCCAATTCGAATACCATCTCAATCCTTATCCAAAGCAACTCAGAACCATACCCTGCAGCGTTGACTTATGTTGACCAAAGGAAGAATTTGCTTGTACCTGTTTCCAAAGCTCACTGAAAGCTATCAACAGCTTCAGTGAGCTTGTTTGAGTTTAGAAATAAGCTCTTTGGAGCTTGGATTTAAGATCATGTAACTGTACTTAAAACAGGAAACATAAAAACATGAACTATGATAAAAACCTTGAATTGATACTTGAAAGTAGATTACAATGACTAAATGGCTTAGGTTCAATACAATAAAGCTTAAGATTACAGTTTAAAAAACTAATTGAGATAATTTAATTAAAAACGACATACAAGGAAATTAAAACTAAAAACTACTCTCTTCTCTTGCTCCTCTTTCTTCTATTTATATGCGAAAGTCCTCCCACTTGACCTCTGAGCAAATCCCACTTGTATTTTGAGCCATTGGATTACTTGAGTGGTTTATAGCCATTGATGGCTTTTGGCGGGAAAATGGTATTTGCAACTGGGGGAAGGTTTGAGTGCAAGGGGGGGGGGGGAAACAATAAATGCATTTTGGATGTTGTTGAGGTGGAGGGGACAAGGAAAGGTGAGAGTGAGCTGGAGGTGAGGGGGGGTTGAGTGTTGCAGGGCAGTGGGTGGAGAAGAAGACTTTGGAGGGAAAAAGGAGGGAGTTGACTGGGGTTTGACCGGGTTTAATATTAGTAGGCAAGGGGTTCAAGCAAAGGGTCAAAGGTGTAATGGCAGGGGGTTCAAAGGTCCAAAGGGTCATGGCTTGGTATTAATACAAGGACCTTTCTTGCAATTTCTGAAAGTTGGAGGACCAAAGCTGCCAATTTTGCAAATTTATGCCAAGGGACCAATTATGACAAGTTTCAATAGTACAAGGACCATAAAAGACATTTTCAAACTTCCAAGGACTATTTTTGCCAATTTTGAAACTTGAAGGACCAAACTTGTAAATTCTCAAAACTTTTGAAATTTTTCACCAAAGGACTAATTATGACAAGTTAAGATTTCAAAAGGACCTTTGGTGACTTTTCTTTTAAAATAAGTGCTCAGGGACTATTTCTGACAACTTTTGAAAGTCGGGGGACTAAAACTGCCAATTATGCAAACTTAGCTCATTTTTCATCTGATTTTAAACATTTTGCATCTGAAACATATAAAATACAATTTTGAGATATTTTCAGTATTTTGATGCATTTCTGAGCGTTTTTAAGTGTTTTGCAGTTCAGATTTGACCAAAAATGATGTGTATTTACACACTCATCAGCTTGTAATTACCATTACCCGTGGGTATGACTTGAGAAGCTTTGGTGGTAATTCCAACATTGGTGTAAAATGTTGTTCAATCATTTGATGAACTTGTTTCTCCCTGTTTAGATTTGAACTGTTCAAGAATCCTTCGTTCAAACATAGCATGTCTCTCATTCTGAAGAAGGAAGGCATATAGTTGCTCATAGTTGGTGTTCTTTAATCCTTTTGTTAGCTTCACAGAGGTGACAAATTTGTGCCATTTGGGATTCATGTTGTTCACAAACTTTGAGTTCAGCTGAATATTTGGCATGGTCATTTTGATATTTCTCATGTCATTCACAAGCTTGTGGAATCTCACATAATATTCATAGACACTTTCTTCTGGTTTCATCTTAAAGTGCTCAAATTCATCATACAGTTGTGATTCTCTGTCTTCCTTAGTTAATTCAGAACCTGAGAGAAGCATCTTGACATTATCCCGAACATCCTTGGTTTCAGTGTTGTGATTGATAAGCTTGTAGATATCTTTTGGAAGACCCTGAAGTATAATGTTTGAAGCCCTGATATCAGCATCGTATCTCGTTTTCTCCTTATTACTGAGCTCATCATACGTCTTTGGTCTGTCCAAACCTAAGATCACTGTACCATCCGCAACAGTTTCAAGAACATCTCTGGTAGTCTCAATTTGATAAGGTCCTTCATCAATTGACTTGAGAATGTTTACCCCATTTTCCTTTCCCAGACAATACAACCTAATTCGTTGAGCCCATGAGTCATAGTCAGTTCTGTCAAGCATGGGTGGACGAGTATCTGAACCAGCTGCTTGAACGTCCTCAGCTACAGTAGAGATGATTGTCGGCACGTTGGTAGACATGTTTACAGATTTCACGGGATTTTATAACTCTATGATTAAACCGGAAAATAGATTCTTTCACGGGATTTTACTAAATCAAGAGTAAACCGTATTAGAAACAAATATCAACCAAGTCGCTATAACCGTTGAGACAAGTCGCTAAGTCACCAAGTCGCTAAGTAGCAACTCGCTAAAACCTCAAGTCGCTGTGAATCAAGTCGCTAAGCACAAGTCGCTATGAACCAAGTCGCTAAAGCACCAAATCGCTAAGCTGAAAAGTCACTAAAGAACAACTCGCTAAGTGGACCAAGTCGCTAAAGACACCAAATCGCTAAGCTGACAAGTCACTAAAGAGTAACTCGCTGAGAGATCAAGTCAATATGAGGCGTATACTATTAGGTTTTAGAGAGAGAAAGAGTTAGAGGTTTGGGAACTTAGTGAGAGAAAGTGAAAATCTTATTATGAGCTCCAACCCTCTACCTTGGGAGGTAGAGGGTATTTATAGTTTCTTACATAAACGCGACCTACGGGCTGTGGATCAGGCATACAGTGGGTAAAGACCCGTCCGTCCTCCACGGTGTTACTTAACTAAATACTACCTAACATTAAATAACCACGACTACGAGCTTTCTAACGTTTACATATACTTGAGGTGACCGACACTTTAATAACTGGATTTACTAAATCCCAACACAAAGAATATTTTCACTAGAGGGATCTTCAGTTGGAGCTTTTATTCGTGAGACATAGGCTGTCAAAAACTGCTGCAGAGAAAGGTATACTTTTTCAAATTTTAGGGTTTTTAAAGAGTTTCACATGTGGGAGCTCATGATATCTGATATTACAAGGTTGTTTTGAAGTCGTGTTCATGATGGGAAGAAGGTTCGTGCTTCTGTTCTATCGTATGATCGATTTTTGGTGATTTTAGGGTTTTAGCAACACTTTAAAGTGTCGTCTGCTTTGAAGTATGATCGACATTTGGGTTTGTGCTTTAATAAGTTATATACCCTTGTGGTTTTAAGGTTTTCTAATATGTATGATTTGAGTGTAATCGAGCCGAGCCAAGCTCGAGCTTGACAAGGCTTGAACTCGGCTTGAAAAAAAAAACTAGGCTCAAGCTTGGCTCAATAGCTCGTCGAGCTTTAACAATATAGGCTTGAGCTCGGCTCGATTCAGTTTCTAGCAAAGCTCGAGCTTTGCTTGAAAAGCTCGATTATATCCCGTATGAAGAAAACCATAAAAAAACCCTAAAAAGGACATACACCTGAACCAATGAATCATAAGGATAAAAGCAAACATCATTAACAAAGAAAAATTGACCAATAGACTTTCTATTTTTATTGCAAGGCACTTTGCACTAAGATAGAAAACAATTTATAACCTATAGATCTCATGAAATAATGTTAATTGCCTCTCTCGTGTATACTAATTAACATTATTGACGTTCAAGTGTAATATGTGATTTACGTTTTTGGTAAATTAAAACTCATTTAGTAGCATTGACGGAGCTTCTCAAAGGCAAGGTGGGGTTGTGGCCCCCCAAAAATGGATTTGCAAGTTCGTTTTTTTAGTGTACTTTTTATAAATAAAATATTAACATAGAACAATTTACATGTTTGGCCCCCTTAAAAATAATTAAATCCCTTTTGGCCATTCCGGTAAAGTAGTTCAAGCTCCGTCCCTATTTAGTAGCCATTCTGGATATATCATTCGCTCTCAATTGTTGTATATTGTCGTTTTCATGGGTATATTTGCATAGTTGGCAACATATAATCATTCAACATGTAGCAAAATAAATATCTCTATATATCTTACTTAAAACTTAAAACAAGTATGAAACACCATATTGAGTAATAAATTTCATTCGCTCATTGTAATATTAACATTCACTAATGCATGGTAATTATTTTCCAAGACAATAAAAAACGAACAAGATAAGAAAAACACAGTCATTAGAATTAACACATAAACATACATAAATAAAAGTTGAAGATAAATGAACCTTCAAATTCTTCCAAATAAAAGATTAACTCTAAACTTAGGGAGTTAGTACATAGTAGTTGAATAATTAAAAAATAGAATACCTGATGGCTGATGAAGACGAGGTGATGGCCAAGAAGGGTGTACTTTATAAATTGTAGAATACAAAATGGTACATAGGAATAATTAGGGTTTGAAGGGTATATAGTTAATTAATTGTTTATGGAGTTATTTCTTATAATTAAGTTAATATTCAAATTAACTCTTATTTAATAAAAGCTCGAAAAAGCTTGATAAAAGCTCGAGCCGAGCTATCCAAAGATTGAGCTCGGCTCATTTTATGTTTCGAGCCAATTTATTGGGCTTGAGCTCGGCTTGAGCTCGATGAAAGCTCGACTCGATCGAGCCAAGCTCGAGCTCAAGCTCGAGTTGCTTGATAAAAGCTTGGCTTGTTTGCAACCCTATGATTTGTCGTGAGTTGTTCTATATAGAAGTAAGGGGCATATTATTAAAGAATACAAGCACGAGAGAGTTAAAAAAAACCCTAACTGGTAGTAGCAGGTTGTTGATCATTCTGATTGTAAATGGTTTTTAGGAAGCCTAATCGCTGCTATATATTGTTGTTGTGTTACAAGGGAGTTAATTGTTACATGATCTGCGTTGAAGATTGATTACTGCTCGTTCATGGTCATTGAATCAGAAGTACTGCTCGTTGAAGATTCATTACTACGTTGAAGTATTATTCTGATTAGGATGGTCATTAAACAGGTTAATTGAAGTTTATACTGCTACGAGGGTTTGATATTCAATTTATACTGCTCTCGTTCACATGTTAAAACAATCATTTCTACTTTTATATCACATGTGATATACTAGTGTTCACATTTAAAATTTAGTCTTTCATGTTAAAACAATCATTTCAACTTTTATATCACAAGTAACATAATAGTGTCTACATTCAAAATTTATTCTCTAATGTTAAAACAATCATTTCTACTTTTATAACACATGTGATATACTAGTGTCCAGATTCAAAATTTTAGTCTCTCATGTTAAAATAGTCATTTCTACAATATCGTTTTTGTTAATTCTAAAACCTAATCTCTCATATTATCACAACATTCATCACTGTATCACAAAAATCCCTTAACAAATAAATAAATCCTCATAAGTGTATTTAAAAACTCAAATAAATTTCATTAAAATAAGTACAAATAAACATAAACACATAAATCTTCATAATCAACAATAATATCATAAATAAGCACAAAATAACATTTAAATAAACAGTTTGAAGCACCGTACCATCATTCCGAGACTCATTAGGGTTAGAGAGAGAAATTGATTTTTAATAATGAAATTTTGATCGGGGGTGGGTGATTCAATCGTTTGTGAGTGGTGAAAAACACAATATCAATATATATCAAATTAACCGTAAAATTCGGAAAATTAACCTTTTAGGAAAAAGGTTAACGTACCAAACCTTACGGGTGTGATAAAAGTGATACCGGAAAAGTGATTTCCCGGGTCGTGTCCCAACGAGGTGTGAATGCAAGGATTCGTTGAGTTTCGTGATTTGAACTTGAATTGGTTTTTTAATGATCTGTTTGATTTTGATTTTATCTAAACTACGTGAAATGGGAAGCATAAAAGGGAAATTACACTACGGGGAATCCTAAATACGCGAATTAAAACTAATACGAATTAAATGAAACGTGAATAAAATGCAACTAAGTTCTAAATGATCTAAAATTACTTTTAAACTAAAAATGCAGTATGAAACTTAACTATGATTTAAAACTATTTTTTTATGATTTTTCTTTTATTTATTTGAATTAAAAACTAATTTCTAATTTTAAAATAAAACTAAATTACCAAAAATTATGAAAATAAGTCGAAAAATTATGAAACTATTTTTCAAAATTATAAAATAACTAAAAAGAATTTTAAAAATTGAAATTGTATTTTTCTGAACTTTGTTTCTATTTTCTACGAATTTAAAACTGTTTTAAACTAATTAAATTGCTAAAAATTACTATATTAACTAAGAAAATTATGAAAAAATATTTTTTTGGCTTTTTATATTTTTCTTAATCTAGGTAAAATGAAAAATTATTTTTTTGAACTTTTTCTGATTTATTTGCAATAAAAGCCAATTAAAAAGTACTTAAAAACTATTTTAAATGGGAAAAATAGCAAACAGTACTGAAAAATTATGAAAATTTCAAGGAAAATCTAAAATAATATTCTTAATCTAGGAAAAATAAGAAAACCTATGCTAGTGTGTATGAATCAAGTTCTGTAGTGAAAAGTGCTTATAAATAAGCACTTTTAATAAGCTAATGGCCTCAAAAGTACACCAAATGATTACAGCAGCTAGAGTATGCTAAAACTACTTAAAATTGACCAATATCAACTATTCTAAACCTCTAAGATGCAAGCTAAACTGATTTGACTTATTTGATTTTTTAAATTTAAACGGCCTTAACTATCCTACTTGCAGCTTAATTACCAGCTTATCTAATGAGCTTATTTGGAAATCAGTAATTGAGAACTCTAGAATACCAACCAATGAGAAACTAGACCAAGTTTGAGGCCTTAACAATCTGAATTGAAGCCTGTGGAGCTTCTGCAAGTTGCCTGCTCACACCTAGTTTAAGCTAGATGTGTGCAGGGCAAAACTAGGGTGTTTGGACAGCTTATTAAGGGCTTATAGAGGCTTCCAAAAAATTCACAAAAATCAGCTTTGAAAACTTGACCAACTGAAGTTACTTATCCCAAAATTTCAACAGCTTTGGATCATAAATGAGCAAATGAAAAATCCACAAAGTTTTGTAAAAAACTGATTTTACACTTTTTGACTTATGAGACAGATTTTTGCAAAGTTGACTTAAATGGATTTTGATCATGCAACACAGCTTGTAAATGTTGTGTAGAGATTAATTATGACCAAAAAAATCTATCTAACATGTTTTTACACCTAAAATGCAAGTTTATCTCTATTAATTCTAACTGATGTACTTATGAAAACAGGTTTAATCTAATTTTGACTTTTACTATACTAAAGTGAAAAGAAATGACTAATTTGATTTTACTAATCCTAAATGAGACTATAGTATCAGGTTTTAACCAATAACTATACCTCTAACTCAGATTATAAGCAGATCCAAACAGTCCTTAATACGCTGAAATGCAAATTATACTAACAAACACTTAATCCTAATCCAAGACAGCAACTGAACTATGATCTACTATCAATATTAGAGCTAATTAGTGCAAATTCAACAATTAGAGAACAAGTTAAATATGCTTACAAAGGTCCAGCCACTGTGGCTTACTAACTTTAACCAAAAACCATTATCCAAACATAATAAAACATCATTCAATCCCAGGCCTGATCTGATCATTGAATCTAACCAAAATTAGCTTCCTTTTTGACTTTTATTGACTGATAATGAACTTTTGTGGTGAATTGAATTGGAAACAAAGACAAACCATCAAAAAGCTATGAGGAAGCTTGTTAAAGGTTTATACAACAGTAGATAGCTTATTAACAACTTAAAAAGCAGAATTGAAATATTTTTTTTTATTTTTTTTTAGTTATTTTCTGATTTTTTTTGTATTTTTGATAAATGAAAAGAACAAGCTTCAAACTCTTTTGAATTAAGCTAAAATGAATTAAAAACAACTAATAAGCTGAAATTTAAGGCATTAAAACTGAAACAATGATTTTAAGAGAAAAACAGAATTTTATTAAAACTTAGAAGCTGAGTACAAAGAGGAATTACAAAAGCTGGAAATTCATTAAAACATTAAAACTGAATGAAAAATACATTAAGCTACTGAAAATTGAAAGGTGATTACAACTGTGAAATGAGCATCTATTTATAGTAAAACTAAGATATGGGTCTTCTCCTCACTTGAGCCTTTGTGTTTCTTTTGTGAGTGGGAAACCAGTGAAAAGTCCAACTTTGCAGCCATGGGAAATAGGGAAAGAGTGGGTGAGCATGTTTGGGATGGACAGGGTAATGGGGTTGAGTGTCTGGGTATTAGAGAGACAGAGAAAAAGGAGGGAAAGGGGGAAAAGGGGGTTTTTTTTTTTTTTTTTTTTTTTTTTTTTTTTTTTTTTTTTTAACTAAAAATTGTTTCTGAATAAAAATGAGTTTTAACAAAAATGGTTATTAGGGATGAAATGGGAATTTTTTTTTTTTGGATTTTTGGTTTTGACGGGCAAAATGGTCATTTTGGGTATCGGGGAAAGGTAATTAGGTAATGTTGGGTTCTTGGTTAGGTTTTAAGGCTGTTTTCCCAAACCCACTCTAAAAACGTGTCCGGGTCTTCAATTGATCAATGATCGTAGAAAATCACATCCCGGCACCGGCTTTTCAGCACTTTTCTGATTTTGGCTCGATTTTTCTCGTTTTCGCTCTGTTTTCAATCCTTTTGTACCTGCAAGACATAAAACACACTCCGAGGATATTTTTGACATATTTTGATCGTATTTGGGTGTTTTTAGTCATTTTTTAGGTCTTAGGTGGGTAAAAACGATAAGTGAATAAGCACTCATCAGTGGGTAAGGGAAACTTTTAGAATGTTACACAAATGGTCCCTCCGTGTTTTTTATCATTAAAATTTGTTTTTTTAATCCAACGACCAGAATCTATCCAATGGTATGTACGAGTTTTTGAGTATGTAAAATAAAGCGACTCTAATTGAATAAGCCTAATTTCTTCATAGTAACCTAAAAAGACTCGCAATCGGTGTCACACTTTCTATTATGATCACATCTTGATTATGACGACAATACTAAACGACAAGTCATACAATTTTTAAGAAAACTTCATGTGTGGGGGTGACCCACTTCTATATGGACAACTCGATTGAGTCTCTTACAATTTCTCTATGGACAACTCAATATAAGCTCTAAGAAAAACATATGCAACTCAAACAAAGAATACCGGTTTGCTCAAACGGTCCATAATCATTTCAACTCAAACAAAGAGTCTCATGGCTTTAACGGGGGCTTCCCTTTGTTAAAACATGGGTTGTTTCCCTATGCCCCAACATCTAGTTAAACTAACTTACTATGCTTTAACCTTATTCTAATTATTTGTAATAGTCCTTTTGAATGGCGAAGTCACACAGATCTTACACCTACAAGGTTCTCTCCGTTGGGAGTTGAACCCTCAACCAAGTGAATGTAAACTAAGTTAATTCACTCTCCATGTAATATGATGTAAGTTTAAAACATTTTAAAGCAATAATACGTAAGGTATTTTAAGTTCAACGTTTAAATTATTATCAGATATGAATCAAAGAATTTACTATGATTGTTTGCGGAATAACAATAAAAGTTAAATGATAAAGTATAATAAAGTAAGTGTTTAATTAAGCACTATGCTAACTATTTGAAAGGGTTCATGAACATGTCAAACCTTACTTTAGGGTACAATTATGACAACGGATTTCCTTTTTTGTAACTCTTATATGTTATTGACTTTCTTTGATAAGTAGTTGTCATTTATCTTTTCAATAAAGTTCCCGCTTATTTGTTTAAGAGACTTAGATACTTTTTCTAAGTATCTAAGTTCAGGATGTCTTAGTTGTTGAGGAGATCAAAGGAAGTCACTGAGTTATTGTTATCACTCACTAACTTCACAATCTTCTTTCAGGTTCATGTTTCACTTTGTTGAGTTCCGCCTCAGGAATTGGAGAGACCTTCTTTAAGTCTCTAAAGAACTCTTGAAAATGACTCCCTCGATGTTAACATTTAGGGACTACAATTACACTTAGAGTATTTTATACTAAAATCCTATTCGATGATCATTGGGCTCTGAATTGGCCTAACGATCTTCCCCTATTTGGATACAAAATTAGCCTAAGTGTTTTTTCAGTGTAAGTGAGCAAAACTTCTTTTTACTAACTGAATTAATGTAAAATAAATACTATACAGTTAGTAAGAACATAATAAAACAAAGGATTATTACTTTTTATTGGTTACAAAATACTTAAACAAAAAATGCCTAACGTTTCTTGTTCAGTCTTGCTCTTCAGATCATCTATAGCTTTACCTTCTTCGATAAAATGATATGCATGTCATCCCTATTTTCTAGTACATTGTCCAAGATCTTCACCAGTTTTAGAGCTTCGGGGGTCTTTTCAGAAAGAGTCGTGATCTTGTAACAAGAGAGTGTTGAAGTGTCCACAATGTGCAATGCATATACTTTCTGAAAGCCTTGTTCTCCAAATGAATCAATGAAGAATATGCAATGCTCAGGAGTTTCAATCACTTTACATTGTATAAATGGAACTCAATCATGAGAGATCTTGTTGCTGTGAAGGTCAGGGACAAACATTTCAGGTTCATTACCAATTGCTCTTTTCCTTTTCTTCACTTTAGGAGAAGTCTTGAGACGGTCTTGAAAGATTTGTATCAATTCCTAGGAACTTTTTTTGTTCCCTAATCTATTCAAATCTTCTACCACAAGCCTTGGTCAGTTCAACAACACTTTTTTTCGATGACTTCAAAGTTTGAGTCATCACTGTCTTTGATGACAATCGGCTTGGTATGTTGAATGATTCCGGTGTCTGTAATGACCCCAAGCTTCCTGACATATTCCATCCCCTTTTTGTAACTCTCCCTTACACTTTTCTTCTTTTTAGCCTTTGCTTTTATCTTATCCTTGGAAACCTTAAGTTCCTGAACTTGAAGAAGTTTGAATTCCTTGGTGGTCTTGATAGTTTATTTTGTTGCCTCAGCTTCCTCATGTGTTACTTTAACAATTTCTTTGGTTGAGGCAACATCATTTAAGGCATTCTTCTTCATTTCTTCAGATTTTAGGATGTAAGTTATCTTTTTTCCAGTGAGCCCGACTACCGCTCCAGATTCGAGTTAGCTTGAATGATTGAGATTGATGATGAGGTTTAAGAAAGGTTGATTTCAGGGATTAGAAGTTCGGTTTCAGCAAGATCAAAGATCATATTGCCTTCAACCCCAACATTTTCTTTTTACCTTTGGTGTCTTCTGATTGCTGTATAGAAGATGTAGGAATTTTCTTTTTTCTTTGAAGAGGGAGTAGAATTTTAGAAACGTATTTACAAATATTGATCAATATCTTCATATATAATAACTATATTATTAATATAAAATATATGTAAAAAAAAGTCTAAAAAAGCTGGGTTTGGGTCGGGTTAAGCCCGATTCGAACCATTTGAACTCAAATAGGCCTAATATTTTGGTTGAGCCCGAGAAAGGTAATAATTAAACATGACTGGTTAGGAGTACGGAATGCAATCATTATTTAGTATCGGTTAATGGGGCATTAGTAAATTGAAAGGTAAGCCACCACCACTAGCAGCCATTACTACTAGCAGCCACCACCACCACCACCAACAACAACAACCACCACCACCACATTAGAGGTTAATGTGTTTTCTTAAACCAAACATTATGAAAGATAATAAATAATCTCTACTTCATTCCTTTGCATTCTCTTTCTCATTCCCAATTTTGAACATCATGATGCTCTCTTCAGATCTCAGCCTCCTATTCATTTGCCGATCAGTTTATTTTTTTGTTTTCATATTTTTGTTTGTACTTTTTCAGTTCCAATTTAAAATTTTATGTATTTACTTCTGTTATGCTAAGATAAGTGTTTTATTTTTATATTTTAGCCAGTCAAATTATCTGTAATTAAAAAAATGATATTCTATTAGTGTATTTGTAAATATTTTATTTAACTAAACCTGTATGTAATTGTAAAAGTGAAAAAATATCTGTTTTGTTATCCCTTAATAGAAAGTAAACTAGCAGTGTCGATGACAGTAATAAATTTTAGCTTCTAGTAGAAACATAAAAAACTTTTCTATTTTAACGCTTTGTATGCTTTTTTTACTTTGTTTCAGAAGCTGCAAATGGAAATACAAAAATGGGTCAGATTATACTATTATAGTTAGTCCGTACAAGATGTTAGTGGGAATGGTGTATGGGTGATTCATTTGAGAAAGACGAGATAGTGAAGTATCCGCATGATGCTTATTGTCTGGTTATTCAGAATCAAGTTTGGGTCCTCTTGAAATGCATTACAGCTCGGGGTCACCTGTAATCTATTGAAGCCTACATTTTTGGTGAGTTTTGCAGTAGTTAACATTTTTGAATTATTCGTTGCTATCATGTATGGTGTATATACCCCGGTGGGATTTAGTATGTGGTTTTTGTATCATGTATGGTCTATAGATTGCTTATAAATGTTATTTGCAATATATTCAAATTATTGATTTTGTTCTGAGGAAATATGGATGAAAAGTGAAAGAGATTCTTAAGCTTGTGTTTCTATGTATGAAGCATCAATTTGAAATGTCTTGGATGGTATCGGATGCATCAAAGCACAATGTTGCCATCCATTATACAAATCCGCTTTTCAGTTCCAAGGTAGATATTATTAAGCATATGGTTTTAACAAACATACAGTCTCCTTATAATGTAGATGGAGAGTAGTATTATGATCGCAAGTTGTTCGAGTTTCATGACTACTATGGATATTTTGTAATGGACAAATGACGCAATTTGTCCCCGTATTCAGAGCTATATGGTGCCAAAATACATTCGCATCATTTGTTGATTACAAAAGTTGCGTATTAGTCATGAGACTCAAACAACTTGCGATCATAATTCTAATCCTTATCTACATTATGAATGGTTTGTATGTTTGTTAAAAATGGATGCTCAATAATATCTAACTTGGAATGGAATTGCGGCATTTAATCTAAAGGATGGCCTCATTTCTGCGTTTGCTAATATTCAAATAATTTCAACGTTTTCTGCTCACCTATGAGGATTTTCAGAAAATAAGTAAACGACTTGGTGTTCCTTTTGAAAGTTGTTAGCCTCGTGTAGTGATAAATTTAGTTTGTGGCACATGACAAATTTTTTTTATGTTAACTTCACTGCATGACTACATGTTCGGTTAATGCGAATCATAACAGATTTGCTCATAGTGAGATTATCAGTGAGTTTGTTTTCGTAGTACATTAGTTTGCTGGCTTTATAGATCTGTGTGTCGTGATGAGATTGTATCAAATTGCGTCCACTCATTTTGCATGGTTTTGAAAGTAATAAAGCAGTTTGGTTTTGTTTCAAAAGAGCAGAGTAATTGAATAAGATTGATTGATTCAATGTGTAATCACCATTTTTGTTCATCTTTGAATTTCTTGACCACCGAAACCCCACCACCATCCACTGTAACTGCTGCCGTCGGCACACCCACTCCAATCTGATGTTGTCATCACTAATACCTATGAATAAAACTTATACGAGTTCAAACCAAAAATCAAGCACCCACTGCAATCCAGATCTGAACATAAACCTAATACCCGAGTTTAAAACCCATCAATAAGCTCGAAAAAATCCAGATCTATGAAACTAATGTTTGGTGGTGGCGGCTTACGGTAGATCTGGTAAATCTGGTGGTGATGGTGTTGTTGGAGGTTACGCAAAGGATATGATGGTTGCGGGTTCATTGACGCAACGACGATGGCAATGGTTTATGTTGGTGTTGATGTTTTGTGTTGTGAATATGTGAAATAATTGAAGATGATGTTTTGTGTTTTGAATGTATGAAGTTGTGTTTCTGTGTTCTGGTGGATGAATACAGATAAGAAATAGATAAAGAAAATAGATGTGTAATTGTGTTTGTTATAGATCTTTTTTTTCCTAATAAAATAAGAGAACATATAAATACACGCTTATATTTAACAGTCAATGCATCAAACAGACGGTGTTAGAAAAATTGGACCAAACCCGAAAAGGGTGTTTTAGTTTTGAACCAAACCTGAGACTTTAAAAAATTGGACTGATAATGAAATATTCGGCAAACTGTTCAAAATCATCTGCATAATCTATGTCCAAATATGTTGCTATGTTTGTTACATGTGCAGGTTTATTATCAGGGACTCATTATGCACATTTCCTATTCTTTGTTGTGAAGAGATATTAAGTCTTGCTGCTTATGGAGCTTTAGAGAAAGTTGAAGGGGGCTTATTGTATTTTCATTTCTATAAAAGAGATAACCCTGGCTAGGGTTTCTCTTACTCACTCATACGCAGTCTTCTTCTTGACTGCTATATCACTCTCTCACAAAACATATATGTTATGATCTGTTGATCCACTTTTGTATTAGTTCTTTGATCATTTGATCTTGTTTAAGTCCTGCAACAGTTTGATTGTAATTATTCAAACTGTGCCGACTATTGTACCTTTGATTCTTGAATAAAGTGAACTTGTTGCTCTGTTTATCTGTTTGATACCATCGCACATGGTATCAGAGCTATAGGCTACTGATTATCTTCAAACCCTGATCTCTAGGGTTTTTTTCTATATTCGGGGTTTTTAACCCTAATATCTCCGGTGGTTCGTATTTGTGATTCTGGGAACGTTTGTGGTAATTGGATTGATTTCTCTGATTCTATCGGTGCTCAATTGAAACAATTAGGGTTTGTTCCAAAACCCTAACTTGTTTGGGGGTTTTTCTCTTGGAGTGTTGGGATTGGTGTTTCTGGTCCTATTGGTGCTAAATCAACATAAATTAGGGTTTATTCCAAAACCCTAATTGATTTCTGATTTGGGGGTTTTGTTCTTGGAGTGCTCTCTGGTTCTAATTGATCATAATCATCCCTAGACTAAGTGAATCTAGGGTGATTGTGTTTGGTCTTCACTTCTTCCGCTGCACAAAGCACTGTAAGTACTTCTCCCTCTCTTGTTTAACAGCATTCAAGTTGTGTGGGTGCAAACGGGTAGGTTAACTCCTTGATCTGCCACCTCTGAGTGGTGTGAATACCTGCTCTGGCCTACCCCAGTCCACAGGCTTGGTGCTTGTTGAACCGTGGGTGTGAGTTCTGTATTTTCTTACATTTATTCTCTTCTAGTTGATGGTGGATAGGACTAGTTAGGTTGGAAGTTGATTTGGGATTATTGCTCTTGTTGATTGTGATTGCTGTTACTGTCTTTCTTTTTATTTGTCTGTTTTTGTGCTGTCACCATGGTTTAGAGTGATGATGAACATGCTAATAATGAATCTTTGATTAACTCTTCTGAATTAAAACTTACATTTGGTGATACTCTCTACCTGCATCCTAGTGACACCAGTGGTAATCCTATTATATCTGTGAAACTAACTGGCTCAGAAAATTATAAAATATGGAGCATTGCTATGACATTTGCATTAAGAAATCATAACAAGCTTGGTTTTGTTGATGGAACCTGTTTAAAAGATGTCTCTAATGCTAGTCTTGCTAATCAATGGGACATGTGTGACTCTGTTGTCCTTACTTGGATTCTAAATTCTTTAAGTCCTGAACTGTTTGCTGGTGCTATATACTCTAAAACTGCTTATGAAATGTGGAATGACTTAAAAGAAACCTATGACAAAGTTGATGGATCTGCTGTCTTTAATGTACATAAAAACATCAACTCTTTGGGTCAAAATGGGTCCTCTCTTGCTGATTACTATAATAATCTTAATTCTTTATGGAAACAATTTGACTCCATGATCAGTCTTCCCACATGTACCTGTGATGCTAGAAAACATTTTGAAAAACATAACCAGCTAATCAAGTTAATGCAGTTTTTAATGGGTCTTGATGACACTTATGTGCCCATCAGAAGCAACATTTTAACCAGGGATCCTTTACATCTGTCAAAACTGCTTTTTCTATTGTGTCAGGGGAAGAATCCCACAGGAACTTCTCCTCTGGTACTGGATCCATTAAACCAAATGTGTCTGCTTTTGCTTCAAAATTCTTTGATAACAAAAAAAGGGGAAACAACAATCACAAAAGCTCAAATCCCACATCTGGGAATAATACTTCTGGTAACAGCTCTAACAATAGAGGACCCAATATGAATTTGAAGTGTTCTAACTGCAACAAACCTGGTCACACCATTGATAGATGTTGTGATATTGTTGGTTATCCTGCTGGATATGGAAAAAGGAACTTTAACTCTAACTTTAAACCTACCAGTAACAATGCTTCATCTTCTTCTACTGATGCCAATCTTGAATGTAGAACTAGCAACTCTCCTGTTTCTTTATCTAATGATCAGATGGTCAGATTAATGAGTCTTCTCAATGATAGCCCTGTCAATTCCAATATGGCAGGTAAATGTTTTTCAGGAACCTTTTTTAATGGAAGTGTCAAATTCAATCTAAAGTTTGAAAAACACTTTAATGGAAACACAAATTTTTTAAAAGGAAAAATCAGTCTTGGTTGGATTGTTGACTCTGGAGCAAATCAACACATGACCCTATCTTCAAAACCTCTAATCAATACTATTGATATTTCAAAACTTGGTCTTACTGTTGGACACCCAAATGGTACTCAAGCACTTATCACTGAGATTGGTGACATGAAAATTAACAACAATATTACCTTGCATGATGTCTTAGTTGTGCCTGAGTACACTGTCAGTCTGCTATCTGTTCACAAAATTGCTAGAGATAGCAAATTATCTGTTACTTTTGATGAATCTAAATGTTATATACAGGACTTTGCAACAAAAAGGAATGTGGGGATTGGTAATCAATCTAATGGCCTGTACTTGTTTGATGTTGACACTAATTGTAAGATTGTCTCTAATAATTGCATTGTTTCTAGAAACCTCTGGCACCAAAGACTTGGTCATCCCTCTGATCAAGTCTTACAAGTTCTTAAACCCAGCCTTAACCTTGATAAACCAACTGTGATACTTGCAACAAGTTCTTAAACCCAGTCTTACAAGTTCTTAAACCCTAATCATCTCTGTGATACTTGCAACAAGGCTAAACAAACCAGGGAACCTTTTCCCTTAAGTGAACATAAGTCTACTAAAATTGGTCAACTTGTCCACCTAGATGTCTGGGGTCCTGATAAAATCACTAGCATAGATGGCTACAAATACTTTTTAACTATTGTTGATGATTACTCAAGGGCTGTCTGGGTTTATATGCTTAAACCAAAGGAGATGTCTATGATTCCATTGTCCATTTCTCTCAAATGCTGTCAAATCAATTTGAAAGTAATATAAAAGTTTTTAGAAGTGACAATGGTACTGAATTTGTCAACAACAAAATGCAACAATTTTTTCATAACAAAGGTATTCTACATCAAACCTCTTGTGTCTACACACCTCAACAAAATGGAATTGCAGAAAGGAAACATAGACATCTTCTCAATGTTGCTAGATCTCTTATGTTTCAGGGGGAATTACCTCTTTACTTGTGGCCTGAATGTGTTCTCACTGCTGCTTACCTTATCAACAGGTTACCTTCTTCTGTGTTGTCTGGCAAATCCCCTTTCTCTCTTGTGTATGGGCATGACCCTACACTCTCTCATATTAGGGTTTTTGGTTGTCTTTGCTATGCTACTATCCTAAATAATTCTGACAAATTTGACAGCAGATCTGAAAAAAGTGTATTTATTGGCTACTCAAATGAAAAAAAGGGTTACAAACTTCTAAGCTTAGAAACAAAACATGTTTTCTTCTCAAGAGATGTCAACTTTTATGAAACTGTTTTCCCTTTCAAAATGAAAAACAATCTTCAAAAACAAGTCTTTGAAACTGGTGTGTCAAAAGATTTAAATCACAAATTTTTTTTTGATACTGACAACCCTAAAAGACCCAATGATGAAGGGAGAGTGTCTTCCAATGATGATGGGACTGAGTTGAATCCTCTCAATAAGGATGGTAACTCAGATGCTTCATCTAATGATGATGGGACTGAGTTGAATCCTCTCAATGAGGATGGTAACTCAGATGCTTCATCCATGGAAGAAAATACACACCCTGAGGGCACTGTTTCTCCTGAAACAAACTCCAATAACATCAACTCTGATGTTAACTCTGATTCTGACTCAACTGAGTTAACTCCTAAACAAGGAAACTTGCCAGCCATCACCACAAGAAGGTCAACCAGACCCTCTAGATTGCCTAAAAATCTTAATGACTTTATCATTGAAGGCAAAGTTAAATATGGTATAGAAAAAGTTGTTAATTATTCTAATCTTGATTCTGAAAATTACTGCTTTACCTCCAACTTAAATAAAAGTGTTGAACCTTCCTGCTATGAGGAAGCCATCCTTGACCCTAACTGGGTTGATGCCATGAATGCTGAAATTGAGGCTTTGAATACTAACAAGTCTTGGATTATAACCACCTTACCTGCTAATAGAAAACCCATTGGATACAAATGGATTTGGAAAATCAAGTACAAATCCAATGGTGAAGTGGACAGATATAAAGCCAGGCTTGTTGCCAAGGGCTTTAACCAAAGGGAAGGGATTGACTATAATGAAACTTTTTCTCCTGTTGTAAAAATGTCCACTGTTAGAATTCTTATTGCCTTAGCTGTTAAGAAAAAATGGCCTCTTTTTCAACTAGATGTTAATAATGCTTTTGTTTATGGTGAACTTGATGAGGACATATACATGACTATTCCAAAAGGCTTTTCTGATGAAAACAACAAAAACATGGTCTGCAAACTTTCTAAATCTTTGTATGGTCTTAAGCAAGCTCCCAGAAAATGGAATGAAAAACTTGTTGGTGTTCTCAAAGAACATGGATTTGTTCAGTCTGTGAGTGATCATTCTCTATTTACAAAAAACAAAAATAACAAGTTTATTGCTTTACTTGTCTATGTTGATGATATTGTTCTTACTGGAAACTGTGTTGAGGAAATTGAACACTTCAAAGTCTTTCTTAAAACTAAATTTAACATAAAAGACTTGGGTACTCTCAAATTCTTTCTTGGTATTGTGGTGATAAAAACTGGGAATGACATCTGTCTCTCACAGAGAAAATACTGTCTTGAAGTTTTAAAAGAATTTGGTCTCCTTGGATGTAAGCCTGTGTCTACACCCATGGAACCAAACTCTGTTCTTCCTTTCATACCAACCCAAGATGACCCATTGCTTGATAACATAACAGGGTACCAAAAATTACTTGGAAAACTGATTTATCTTACTCACACCAGACCTGACATATCATACTCTGTTCATTGTCTAGCACAACATATGCATACTCCCTTAAAATCTCATTTGGATTCTGCTTTAAATGTGCTTAGATACTTAAAAGGTGCCCCTGGTAAAGGTCTTAGGTATGATCATAGCAGCCTTAATAATGTTCTTGAAGGGTACAGTGATGCTGATTGGGCAAAATGCATTAAAACCAGGAAATCTGTTACAGGATACTGTGTTTTCTTTAACAATTGTTTGATATCATGGAAAAGCAAAAAACAAAACACTCTCTCAAAATCTTCTACTGAAGCAGAATACAGGTCCATGGCTGCTGCAGCCTGTGAAATTATTTGGGTTCAAAAAATCCTAAAGGATCTAAATGTTGATCTTAACCTTCCTGTCAAACTGTTTTGTGATAACAAATCTGCTTTACAGCTTGCTGTCAACCCTGTTTTCCATGAGAGATCCAAAAATTTTGAAATAGATGTCCATTTCATCAGAGAAAAAATTGCAAAAGGTGTCTTGAGTGCCATCAAAATTGGCTCCTCAAACCAAATTGCAGACATTCTAACCAAACATCTTCCTGTGTACCAACACAAATTTCTTTGTGAAAAACTGAGACTATTTGACATATTTGGAAAACAGATTAAGGGGGAATGTTCAAAATCATCTGCATAATCTATGTCCAAATATGTTGCTATGTTTGTTACATGTGCAGGTTTATTATCAGGGACTCATTATGCACATTTCCTATTCTTTGTTGTGAAGAGATATTAAGTCTTGCTGCTTATGGAGCTTTAGAGAAAGTTGAAGGGGGCTTATTGTATTTTCATTTCTATAAAGAGATAACCCTGGCTAGGGTTTCTCTTACTCACTCATACGCAGTCTTCTTCTTGACTGCTATATCACTCTCTCACAAAACATATATGTTATGATCTGTTGATCCACTTTTGTATTAGTTCTTTGATCATTTGATCTTGTTTAAGTCCTGCAACAGTTTGATTGTTATTGTTCAAACTATGCCGACTATTGTACCTTTGATTCTTGAATAAAGTGAACTTGTTGCTCTTTTATCTGTTTGATACCATCGCACACAAACCATAAGAACAAAAAATGTAGATAACTATTTTTTTAAAAATACATTTCACCTTTAAACAGTAGCATCTGCATACGATGCAACAGAAATAATGACAACAACCTAAATATACTTACAATCGGCGTCATGCTTATGTTCGTATATACATTATGACCATACAAAACTAAAACGCAAGTCTTACAACAGTAAACTTATTAGCTAAAGTTGCCACGATTTAATACTTGGTGCTATCTTCTTGCTTTCACGTTTTGTCATTGCTAAGCCTTCACTGCAAGAATTGCATCCACACTCAGCACAAATTAATGTCATGTTAAATTATGTTTGATCTTTAAAACATGCAAAAACAAACTTAACTTCATGCCATATCATGTTAGGCAATGAGACATGCTTAAAAAGTAACTTCACAAACTGAAACAAACATATTAAACAATCTCAAACCATGTGGATTCGACTAGGTTTACATGGTTTAGGAACACTTCTTACAGATAGATGGATGGATGTATAAAGTAGTTCTGGACTATGTTGGCAAACAACTAAAATTGTGGGGTAGCACTATGCTGGCCAGTGTAAAGTTTGCTGCCAACAAACTAGTTCTGGCCTCTTTTGATCCTACTTCAAACCATCTCTCAAATATCATTTTAGTGCCATACAAAGTGTAGACACATAACAAGCAAATACTTGAACACAAAATGCTTAAAAAAAACAGTATATTCACAGTATAAATGGTCTGTTAATTAAGCTATAAACATATTAACCCTGACTTATAATTTCACTTGCTTCTGATCTGTTAAAGATTTCCTGATTAACTTCAAACAGTTTTTATAAGCAATCCCATACAGCCCCTACAAGTTGTAACTCTCTTTATGCATACTTGGGAGATAGGTGTATGAAATAATATGCGAAAGAGTCTATTTTTGGCTTGGCGCGAAGCAATTGTTGAGTAAAAGTACGCATGATACCACTAAAAGAATAAGGAATACCTCTAGGCAAAGATGAATGCACTCTGGCACAACCAGGCCTAATATTTGTTAGCAGGACTCAATTTAGGAATCTACACCACCTAATATTAAACATGGCTTTTTAATGCCTTTAGGTTTGAGTTTATGAATTGTTGATACAAAAGTTGGACGTTCCTGATTTGGAGCTCCGGTTCTCGTACCAATTGAGAATTGCTGCTTGAGACCTGCGCACTAAGAGACAAGAAACACCGTTAGGCTTATCGTGGGATTGTCTCCCACGATTATCCTCCGGCGTGAGAGTGAGTAATCGGTTTAAGGTTTAAGGAGTTTTAGGGTTATGAGATCGTACCTTAAACGAGGGATATGATTCCCCTTATATACGCACGGAATCCTTGTTGGTTCCGTGTTCCCCAACCTTCGGCGTATCCCGCCAAAGTCGGTTGGGAATGATTATCTTCTTATTTTAGAAGATATCATATATCTAATCCATAAATAGATTTGGGCTTGGGCTTTCGTGAGCCCAAACCGTTATTGAAAATGGCCCAGGTCGTACCGGGCTTGTTAGTATTGGGTTGTGGTCGGGTTTATGACCCGATACCAGACTATACGTCATCATGTCCCCCCAGTCTAGTATGCGCAGTGCGTAACTGCGGATGCTAGACTAATGACCGTAGTCCAAAAAACAAGTAACGTACGAAACGTATCCAAGAAGCCATACACCTACCCGTAGGTGCAATGTATCTAGACATCCAAGTGAATAGGTAATGCCTCGTTAATCAGGGGAAAGTTACTGCGCCGTTGTCACATCAAGACATCTCGACCACACAATGAAGACTAGTGGAATCCACGTGTCGCCAATCGTGTGGGAGAGAAGAAGTATATAACTTGGCGATTCATTTTCACCGAAGTTCTCACAGTAAAAACACCATCCGCCATTTCAAAAGCATTTGAAGAGTCGTTATCCCAAAAGTAACCAACCACAGAGGTAATCGCGCGTGCGATATAGCAAAAAAGTATATCATCATGGTGAAACAGTTGTCTGACTTTACCTCCGACCTTAATTTGATCGATCTGATGGAATTTTCCTCAGATTATTTTATACCCCGGGACGTGCATCCAACGGTTCCGGATGCGCGAGCCACAATTGCGGATTTCCCCGAAGGGAAAGTGGGCGTATACACACGGTTATTCGAATTTGCGAATCAACGTGTGCCCCTATCACGCTTTCTGTGCGATGTGTTAAACTATTATACGTTACACATATCGCAGTTACACTGCATCGGCGCGGCCAAAATTACTAATTTCGAAGTAAATTGCCGTTTGCTGGGGATTAATCCCACCATCCACCTCTTCCGCGCTTTTTATCACACCACATGGGCGCATGGGTGGGTATCTTTTTCAAAACGCGCGGGTAGATTACAGTGCTACACAGATAAGTTAGATGCGCTTAGGAATTGGAGGGAATACTTCTTCTGGGTAGATGATACATGTTTTCCTTGGAATTATGATTTTTATACCAAGGGATCGCTACAGAGGGATGAGTACCCAGTGCCTGGGTCGTATAACGTCGAGGATGCGGAACTGATAAATGCAAACCGCATCCCCATCAGTGCATATCCTGAGGGATTTTTGGTGCACATGGGAATCAGCCGTAATTATTATGGCCCTGAAGATGAGATCCCTATTTTCTTAGACGCCAATGGCCAGGGTGGGTACTTGTTCCTCCGTACTTCAGTGTGTAAATATTGTAAGAACAATCTTCCGTACATGTTGCGCATAATATAACTGGTGTGTATATGTGTTTTTGTTTTGCGCAGAGATGGATCTGTTTACAGTTGTACAGCTAGCGAAGCCCACAGCCGTGAGGACAGGAGTACGACCGTTGAGGGAGGACGAGGAGCCAATATTAGCTGCGACTGTAGGGCGTGTCATGGAACTGACTGCAGGGGATACAGGGACCAGTTCCTCCGTTGCGGTGGAGGCAACGCCTCTGCAAAGCCGTCCCAATCCTGAAGTGGCTCCGCTGGTGGCGCAGTCACCGCTCGTAGCCGTAGCTCATCCTGAAGAGGAAGAAGAAGAAGAAGCTGCGCTTAGTCGCAAAAGGACCCGAAGAGATCATGGTGCAGGTCCTTCAAGGAAGAAACGTCCCGTGATTCAAACTGTGGAGTTGTCCTCCACTGATGAAGCGTCGTCGCACCCATCTGCTGATGACGCGGAGCCAAAGTAAGTAAAACCATACATATATAACCTTTTGTTAGTTGGTGAATGTGCTATTTGTGATTCTAACATTGCGCTGGTGATAATTCGCAGGATGGAGCAGGTCATAGAGTCACCTCCTAAGGCTAGTCCGACACGCTCAGCGCATTCTGAGCCGCAGAGCCAGGATAAGGAAGACCAGTCCGATGCAAATGTGCCTCTGGGGCAATTAGTTGAAGAATTGGTTCAAGTTTCCGCTCATCAGGCTTCGTTAATTGTGAAGCTGAAAGATCAAGTATCTGGTGGGGAGGACCAAAGCTTAAAGAAGGATCAAACAATAGCTCTGTTGGAAGCGCAGCTGGCAAGCACCCAAGCGCAACTGGATAGCGCTCGTGTAGAGGCTAGTGAGCTCAGCGCATATGCGCAAAAACAGGCCGAGGACAAGATGGCGCTAATGTGCCAAGTAGACCAAGAGCGTTCTGATGCTGCCAGGTATAAGTCTGCATGCTGCTGGGCACTAAAACATTTGGAGCAGGGTAAGGAAAGTTTTTTCGCGCAGTTGGGGGAGCTTGGAGCTACTGTAAGCTGGTCGTTGGAAGTGCAGGAGGCTAAGTTGCGCAAGATGAGCATCGAGTATGATGAGGAGTTGTATCCTCAGCTCATGTCTACAATTGCGGAGCGCAGGTGGCTCATTGGCCACGGTCTTCGCCTAGCTGCCCTTAGCACCCTGGAATCGCCAGAGGTGGTTAATGCTTTTGGGGAGGTTGTGCAGTGCGCTCTGGAGCGTGGTAAATCAGAGGCGATTGAAAAGCTACACGAAGCCAAACTGTTGGAGACGCCCCTTGATAAGGTACCCAATTATGACGCTGAGTCATATGATCATTTGGTCGCTGCTATGCAGAGAATGAAAGACTTAGAGCTTCCTATGATTTCTGAGCTGGAGCGCGATCAAGATTATCCCATAAATGTTATTATGACGGGATTGACTTTGGCGCGTCACCGTGCTGAGGGTGCCGAAACACAGCCAGACTACTATTTGAAACCCCATGAGTCGCAGCTGCAAGTACCTGTCTTTGCGCGTCCAAGGGACAGTCAGAATCCCTTTGCTTTGGAGAAGGAGGTACCTTTAAAGGAAGTCTTGGAGGCGCATGCGACCCGTCTTGCTAAAAAGAAAGGTATTGCAGGTAAAGCTATCTTGTGTGGACTTGGTGCAGCGCACTTGCCGAGGTCTGATGGAGTGCCTGTCAGTGTGGCTACTGTAGCGCTGCAGGATGCGGGTATTAGCGAAGTTAAAGAAGCAACGAGTCACGTTGGGACTTCATCACTTAAGCGTTGTAGTAGCTGGTAGCTGTCATGTTGACTATCTTTTGTACTAACTCGTAGTTATGAATAAATGTTTCTTTTTACCGCTGTGGATGTAATGTAAGCCTATATTTTTTTTCTTTGTATGTATAAAGAAACAAGCGTGTAGGCCACTGCAAATGTAGGAAATTCATAGTCGTGTATGAAAATTATAGTATACTTGGAAAATAATTCTAAGTATTTAAGCATAATCGTGTATGTTATGATTCACAGCGTACTGTAAATATCGCAATAAGGAAGCAAGTATCTTGGTTCCTAAGTTTGTTAAACGTGCACGTATGCATTGATGCGCAACCGTCGTGGGATGCGTAAATGTCTTATTCCAACGTCTTGAGAACAAGGTGTTTAACAAGGATGCGTGATCCATTATTGATGGGTTTGCAACCCTCTTACTCAACAAGTCAATTAGTAGGTCAACTTATCCTGTTACCATCGTGGGTTTATTTGTGGTGCATGCACGCCATCGTGGGCAAGAAATAAAAAATTGTTAACACATACAGTATATGGAGATAACAACTTAAAATGTGTCGCGGAGTTAGCTAGAAACCGCGACGTTTTTATTAATACATGCAAGTTTATCAAGAAGTAACAAAGAAAACAGTAAATATGAAAAATAAAAACTGAGTACATGAATGTTTATTGAGCACTGAAAGTGCGGAGCGTCTGCGCGCTATGCCGTAGCGATTCTTATAGGTAGCACCTCTTGAGGTTGCTGATATTCCATGTGCGCGGTAGGTCACGACCATCCAAACCTCGTAGCCGGTACGCGCCTGTGCCCGTTGCTTCAGTAACCTCATAAGGTCCTTCCCACTTTGGTCCGAGCTTACCTGTATCTTCAGCGCGGCTTGCCTCATTGTCGCGGTAGACAAAGTCACCTGGTCTGAATGAAACACTGCGTACCTTGGCATCATAGTATCCTTTCATTTTTGACTTCGACCTTGCCTCCCGTATAGCCGCGCGTTCGCGTCTTTCTTCAAGTAGGTCCAAGTCGACACGTCTTTCGTCGTCATTTGTAGTCACATTAATCTCCGCAGTGCGGATAGTTGGCATGCCGATCTCAGTTGGTATAACGGCTTCTGTCCCGTATACAAGAGAGAAGGGGGTATCCCCTGTGCTGGTTTTAACTGAGGTGCGGTGCGCCCAGAGTACATGTGAAAGTTCTTCGACCCACCTTCCTTTGTGCTTGTCCAAGCGTGCTTTGATTCCTTCACCCAGGCTTCGGTTTGCGCGCTCGACTAAACCATTGGTTTGTGGGTGCGTAACCGACGCAAAGTGTTGGGTGATGTTTAACTTTTCGCACCAATCTTTGAAGGGGTTGTCGCAGAATTGTTTCCCGTTGTCCGAGATGATTTCACCAGGTAATCCGAAGCGGCATACAATGTTGTCCCAGACAAAGCGTTTTACCTGGTTGCCAGTAATTGTCGCCACTGCTTTTGCCTCGATCCACTTGGTGAAGTAGTCTATAGCGACTATGAGAAACTTGAGACCGCCTGCTGCTATTGGAAAAGGACCGGCGATATCAATGCCCCATTTGTAGAATGGCCACGGCGCCGTGATTGGTGTTAACTCATGCTGTGGTTTGCGCGGTACGGGTCTGTGGACTTGGCAATCATTGCACTTCCTTATCAAATCCCGCGCATCTTTATGCATGGTTGGCCAGTAGTATCCCGATCGCATGGCGCGTGCTACAACAGACCGTGGTCCTGCGTGCATGCTACATGAACCCTCATGGATTTCTCGCAGCACATAATTTGCTTGTACGGGGCCGACGCATCGAAGCCATGGTTGGAGGAAAGAACGTCGATACAGTATGTTGTCGCGCAATTCGAATCTCTGCGCTGTGCGCCGTATTCTGCGAGCTTCTGTCTGTTCTTGGGGTAATGTCCCTTTGCTTAAGAAATCTGCAATTGGTGTCATCCATGTAGGACCATCCTCCTCTATGATTGCGGAGACTTCCATCTCCGATATTGACTTGCTTTTCAGTGTTTCCACCAGCACTTGCTTTGATAAGTGTGCGAAGCTTGTCGAGGCTATCTTGCTCAGTGCATCTGCTTTGCGATTTTCTCCTCTAGGGACTTGCTTGATAGTAAATCTGTCAAAGCCTTTGATCAGTGCTTTAGTCTTCTCAAGATACTGAATCATATTTTCTTCTTTGGCCACGTATTCACCCAACACATGGTTGGCCACTAGTCGGGAGTCCACATTTGCTTCCAAGTTACGTACACCCATTCGAGCTGCAATACGTAGTCCAGCGATCAGGGCTTCATATTCTGCCTCATTGTTTGTCGAGGTAAATTCAAAACGCAGTGCGTAAGTGAATTCCATTCCCTCTGGGTTTGTGAGAATAAGGCCAGCTCCTGAGCCATCCACGCATGAGGACCCGTCTGTAAACAAAATCCATGGATCTTGTAGTGCTTTCTCGCTTGGTGTAGGTACCTCGTCAGTATCTGGCTTCTCGATGATGAAGTCCGCCAGAACTTGTCCTTTTATTGCGGTACGTGGTCTGTACGAGATGTTATGTTCGCCTAGCAACACACTCCACTTCTGGAGTCGTCCTGACGCATCGGGTTTGGAGATGATCTGCTTGATGGCTTGATCTATGATTACCGCTATCGGGTGCGCTTGGAAGTACCGGCGCAGTCGCTTGGCGGCAAACACTAATGCCAAGACCAATTTTTCCATGGCACTATAGTTCATCTCCGTCTTCTTGAGAGCTTTGCTGACAAAATAGATAGGGGTTTGCACCGAGTCCCTATCTGTTAGTAGCACTGCGCTGACTGCCCCATG
Organism: Chrysanthemum seticuspe; assembly: GCA_019973895.1. Lineage (NCBI taxonomy): Eukaryota > Viridiplantae > Streptophyta > Magnoliopsida > Asterales > Asteraceae > Chrysanthemum > Chrysanthemum seticuspe. Next base: position 193,104,295 of record BPTQ01000008.1, read on the forward strand.
AGTTGCTGATAGATACATGATCAGCTCTTCCCCTGGTCGGGGTGCCACGAGTGTTGGGAGCGTTGCTAGATGCTGTTTGAGTGTGGTGAAAGCTTCTTCCGCCTTCGTTGTCCACCGAAAGTCACCATTTTTTATACACTTCTTGAGTGTTTTGAAAAGAGGCAATGACTTTTCTGCTGATTTAGATAGGAACCTGTTGAGGCCGGCTAGTTTTCCATTGAGGGATTGGACTTCCTTCAGCGTGCGTGGTGAGGGAAGTTCTATTACCGCCTTTGTCTTTTCTGGACACGGTTTTATGCCATCAGGTTCTATCAGGTACCCTAAGAACATGCCTTCGGTAGCGCCGAAGGTGCATTTCTTAGGATTTAGCTTCATGTTAATCTCGCGTAGAGTTTTGAATGTTTCTTCTATGTCGCGCACCAGTTCCTTTTCAGTATGGCTTTTAATGACCAGGTCATCCACATAGACTTCCAGGTTGCGGCCCACCTGTTTTTCGAAGGCATTGTCTACCAACCGCTGATAGGTGGCACCCGCATTCTTCAAGCCAAACGGCATTTTTGTGTAACAGTAAACGCCTTGGCTTGTGTGGAACGCTGTCTTTTCCTCGTCTTCTTGGGCCATTTGTATCTGGTGATATCCCTTGTACGCGTCGAGAAAACACTTCAACGGGTATCCACACAAGGACTCTATTTTCCAATCTATCTCTGGTAATGGATAGCAGTCCTGTGGGCATGCTTTATTAAGCTCGGTGAAGTCTACACACATTCGCCAGCTACCGTCGCTTTTTTTGACCATTACTGGATTAGAAAGCCAGTCGTGGTAATAGACTTCACGCATAATTCCCGCTTTAACTAATTTCTGTACCTCTGCCAGAATTATCTGCGCCCTCTCTGGAGCTTGGCCACGCTTCTTCTGACGTATCGGTAAGTATCCTTGTCGGATTCTAAGTTTATGCTCTGTGATCGAGCGTGGTACTCCAGTCATGTGTTTGGGCTCCCATGCGAAAATATCCACGTTCTTTTGTAGGAGCGCGCACACAGCCGCTTTTCCGTTGTCCGACAATGACCCTCCAATGGTTATCTCCTGGTCTGGATATTCTGGGTGAATTGCGACCTTAAAGTTGGGGATTTTGGCCGCGCACTGCTTCGGGATTGGTTCCATTTCGCATGTAACTGTGTTACATTCTCTGTTTGGCACCGTGGCATTGTAAAGAGTGACAATGCCCCCTTCAACTGGGAATTTAAGCATCCCGTGCGCTGTTGACGGCACCGCGCGCATGGCTGATATCCCGGTCTCCCAATAATGCCATTATATGATGAAGGGGATTTGATTACCATGAAATCCATCCAGGTTGTCGTAGAGTGCTCTGCGTTGCCAACGCTGACTAGCAATCGCAGTTGGCCCATAGGCCATATCTTCTCACCTGTGAAACCGGTGAGTGCGGTGTTGACCAGATTTAACTGACTACGTATTTCAGGTCGTATTCTTTTAAAGCAATGCTCATACATAATATTTGCCGATGCCCCACCATCGATGTACATGCGGTGTATGTCGTGACCACCCGCACTAATTTCAATGGTGAGGGGCTCTGATGCTGCGTTGTCCGCAGTTAAAGTAGGGAAAGAGATTTCACTTCTTCGGGAAAACTCTTGGCTGACCTTCTGTCTGGTGGTTCGTTGCCACGTCTGTATCATATAGATTGTGTCGGCCTTATCTCTGGGTGTCTCCTTCTTGCTTTCATTCTTTTGCTTATCTCTTCCCTCTTTAATGTTTTTAACTAAGTGGTCCAGCCTGCCCCCTTTGACCATCTTGTCGATGAGTTGGCGCAGCTGGACACACTCGTTAGTGGTGTGACCCTTTTGCGCATGGTAGTCACAGTATCCATTCCCAGTGCGCCGATCTTCTGGTGTACGCATCTGCGGTGGTCTTGGGAAGTTCGCACCTTCCGCTGCGAGTATTTCCTTTGGTGTTTTGATCAGGGGAGTATACCTGTCATTATCTCTGTCCCTGCCGCTCCTCTGGTTGCGATAGCTTCTATTACGGTTATTACCTCGGTCATTGGATTGTCTCCCAGGTTGTTCCTGTGACCGGTAACTCGAATAGTTCTTTTTACTATCCGCTGCAGCGGCCTCTCCCTGGACAAAAGACCGAGAGCGCTTCATGAGTTCATCAAAGGTCTCAGGGATCTTGTCGTTTAACCTCTTGATGAGTTCTGGGTTATTAATCCCATTCATGAAGCCCGAGATCTTTAAGACTTCCGGGCATGCTTTAACCTGCATGCATTCGTCTTTAAAGCGTTCCATGAACGCGCTCGTGGATTCTCCCTGGTTCTGTTTTACCCTGGCGAGTTCGACAGGATTTTTAGCACACTTTTTGCGTTGAGTAAAATTTAGGCGGAACGCCTTTCTCAACTCTTCAAAACCATTCACGCTCCTTCGTGGGAGTTTGTTGAACCAGTTCCGCGCGCTTCCCACCAGCGTGGAATTAAACATGTGGCACCAAACTGGTTGTGGCCAGTTTTCGATGGTCGCGGCTGATTCAAAAATTTTTAGGTGATCATCAGGATCGCCTGTCCCATCATAGGTTTTAACATTTGCGGGCATGCGCCTTTTCTTGTTCTCAGAGAAATCGCTAATGCGTCTGGTGAACGCATCCACTTTCTGACGGCGCCATGGGAGAGACATGTCTTCCTCTTGGCTATCGCGTCTGCTTCTGGATTTCCAATGCCCTGTATCACTATCCTCGTTGTCCGAGGAGTTGTCAGAAGATGAATTCACCTTCTTACGGCGCTTGCGCCGGCCTTCCTCAGAATCTGACTCATAGTCTGGATCTGAAGGGCTTTCACTTGGGGAATACTTTCGCCCCAGTCTATCATGTACTCTACGGCTACCCAGTCTGGCGTAAACACTGGTACGCCGTTCTTCTTTATCACTATCACTCATGTGTTGCGAGTGGGATGTCTCATCACCCTCGATCCTCCTCCCGATTCTGTTGAATACAGGGGTTTTATGACCGCTTCCCCTGCGCTTTTCCTTCTTTTGGCGCGGTGGAGAGGTATCGTATTCCGAATCGAAATTGAGTCGGGCTTTCAGGTTCCGCCCTGATCTATTCTTCTCTTCCTCTTGCATGAGGGCAGCCAATGCTTCGTAATTTTGGGATACGAAGGTTTCTGGTGCTAATTCTGGCGCGACTCCCTCGAGAGTGAGTGCGTTTGTTTCTACCGCTGCGTTCTTATCCCGACCTGGTGCCTCTGGTTCCTTTGTCAAGTCAGTTTCTAGCACCGATTGGAAGGGAGTAGTAAAGACGGGTTGTTCCCGAGTGCGCAGTGGATCTACTCCACTCGTGGTGGTTGTAGTGACTTGGGTTACTCCCGAGTGCGGTTCTACCAGAGGGAAGATCAAGTCTTGACCTGACCCCTTATTCTTAGCAGCGCTGGTTGTCCCAGAGGTCTGCTTAGGGGTTAGTCCACTCTGCGACTTCTTCCCCATAAGATCTGACTGCGATCGCTGATTGCCGTGTTTTGTCATTCTAGTGTCGATTCTTAGTGTAGGGTCCCACGGATGGCGCCACTTGTTGATACAAAAGTTGGACGTTCCTGATTTGGAGCTCCGGTTCTCGTACCAATTGAGAATTGCTGCTTGAGACCTGCGCACTAAGAGACAAGAAACACCGTTAGGCTTATCGTGGGATTGTCTCCCACGATTATCCTCCGGCGTGAGAGTGAGTAATCGGTTTAAGGTTTAAGGAGTTTTAGGGTTATGAGATCGTACCTTAAACGAGGGATATGATTCCCCTTATATACGCACGGAATCCTTGTTGGTTCCGTGTTCCCCAACCTTCGGCGTATCCCGCCAAAGTCGGTTGGGAATGATTATCTTCTTATTTTAGAAGATATCATATATCTAATCCATAAATAGATTTGGGCTTGGGCTTTCGTGAGCCCAAACCGTTATTGAAAATGGCCCAGGTCGTACCGGGCTTGTTAGTATTGGGTTGTGGTCGGGTTTATGACCCGATACCAGACTATACGTCATCATGAATGACGTTAATCAGATCAGAGTTCCGCCCATCATCCTGTACCAAATCTAACAACAACAAAAAAGTTCTAGAATCCGGAGGGAAACCTCTACCCACCATCTCCTCTAACAAAATCTTTGACTCTTGACTTTCTTTTCTTTTTAAAAATCCTTGAAGAATAACATTATAGGTAATGCTATTTGGAACACAACCACTATCTTTCATTTTCACAAGCATCTCTTTGGCTTTATCCAATAATCCATCTGTACAAAACCCATGAATCATCACATTATAGGTCCTCAGATCGGGCTGCAACCCTTTGGAAGAAAGTTCTTCAAAAAAACTTTGTGCCAGATTCTGCTTCTCGTCCTTGAAACAACCTTTAATGAGGATACTGTAAAGAGATACATCATTAGCAAATTCGCTTTTTAGTGAGTGAAAAAGAGTTACCGCTTCAGAAACTTCATGGTTTTTGCACATTCCATCTAACAGTGTTCTATAGACATAAATGTTTGGAATCACACCCTTATTTTGCATCTCGCCATAAAGTTCTTTAGCCGATGAACATCTACCCGCTTGAAATAGCCCGTGTAACAAAGTATTATATGTAACAACGTTAGGTTTCACACCTCTGTGTTTGATTTCTTCAAATAACTTAGTTGCTTCATCTATTTTCTTTTTCTTGCAGTACCCATTAATCAAAGTGTTATAACTAATAACGCTAGGAATAAGGCCTCTATCTACCATTCGATCAAAAACTTTTTTTGCAGCATTCACTTTACCTCGCAAACAATAACCATCCATAAGAGCATTAAAAGTAGCTAAATTTGGATCTATTCCTTTCTGAATCATTGTTCCAACAACACCCTCGGCATCCTGAACCAATCCATCTTTACATAACGCATTCACCAAGATGCTATACGTATGCACATTTAGCAAAACCCCTTGATCATTCATTTCTTTCAAAATCTTATTAGCTTCATTATGTCTACCAAAATTACACAACCCATGAATCAAACAACTATAAGTCACTACATTCGGTTCAACACCTTTACTCATCAAACTGTAAAACATCTCCAACGAATCATCCACCATTCCATCTTTACAAAGACTATCAATAACCGTATTATAAACTATCAAATTCGGTTTCAAAGGACGCTGCCTCTCCATAAACCCAACCAATGCAACCGCCCTATCATTATAACCAACTTTACTCAACCCATTAATAACTGCCCCATACGTAACTTCACTAGGTGTACAAATCTTCTCCTTAACCAACTTTTTAAACAACTCAACCGCCTCAATAACACGATCATTAACCACGAGTCCATTAATTAGAGTATTATAAGTAGCTATGTCGGGTGGATGACCTTGCTTAAAAAGAGTCCCTAAAATTGCGAAAGCGTTACTTATTTGATTAAGGCGACAATAACAGTTAATGGAAATGTTGAATGTGTATAAACTACTTGCGATACCGCGTAAATTTATTTGTCTGAAAAGGGAAAGAGCAGTTGTGTAATTTTTAGTTTTAGCAACTACTCCAATGACATGGTTGAATTGGGTCACTGATGGCAATGGTTTTCTAAGAAGCATTTCGTCGAACAGTTGGAGTGCATCATTAAAATTTGTAATACGTGGGATCTTATATTTAGTATTCATTGTTTTGGATGTCATCCAGCAAATAGTGAAGCAAAAATTAAGGACAGGAAGATTAATTTGTTCCTTACGAATCTGGTACCAACCAACGGTAAAATCGGTTTATTTGAAATTCTTTTTAATAAAAGTTCTGGGTAAAAAGAACAATTTTATGTCACATATGATGCTTATCGGAGTTTATGGGTATACGATTGAGAAGAGCGACTTTATGTCACATAACAAGTACGTATTATTTTCGTGACTGTTTTCGACTTTTTTCCTCGCCTCCTAAACCAGAAATACCCTTTTATCACGGTTCGAATTCGGTTTTTTTTTTTCAAATATCAGCGGTTACCCGAACCAAATCGTGTTTAATATAGATGTAGTTTTTGAAAAAAATTATTCATAAAAGTGTACAAGCATTAACTATCTGTATTCAAGTTTAACATCTTTTTTACATGTCTTGGTCGACTTAGATAATTTGTTTTTTGTGTTTAATTGAATTATATCTTAACTTTATTAGTTGTAATGTCTAATAATGTATTTATGAAAGAAAAAGTTATATGTCCGGTTGTTTTGGATAAAACCACGAAAAGTCTATTGTTCACATTACATTATATGAAACCTGATCCATTAAAAAGCCCATTGTTAACATTTACATTTAGCCATTTCGGGTTTAGTAATATGGCTTAAAAATTTACACGCCTCCTTTACTCCGTTATCCTCTCTCTCTCAAAAGTTCTTTAAAGACATAAATCTTCCTCTAAATTTTTGTTCAGTGCTATTCATCGGGTCTTTTTGATTTCTCTAGCCATAGTCTATGTTTTAATATCGATTCCAAATTAAATGAAACAATCTTTTCAACTCTTTTATCTGATTATATTTTAACACATAAGTTTGTCTTGAAGATGAATTATAAATCCCGGGTTTGAAGTTAATATCCTTGGTTTTGTGTCATACAATATGGTTTTGTGAAAAAGGAGGCTCGACTAAAAAAATATTTTTTTAATTGAATCTGATAGATATGAAAAAGGAGGCTCGAAAGAAAAAAGAGGCTGCAGGTAGAAGTTTTGGGCTGCTACATGAATTTGTACATTGTGCTTATAGAATTGTATTATTTATGAAGGGGTGTTTTAAGTTATGCAGTGATTGTATGTAAGAAATAGTGTCTAGAGAATTGATTTGTGCTTTACATACTTGTAAATGATGTTTGATGACTTGTATTTGCTTACAACCTATTTTAGGAAGCCTTAAAAATTAAATAAGAGGGAAGTGCTTAAATGCATTATAAGTAGTATATATTATCATTACAGTTTTATTTTTTTATACTTTTTGCAGAATAACTGTTTTATCCTAATTTATAAGTTTTTAAAAAATTGCAATAATAACCTTAATTGAGAGTACTGTAATAAACTCAATATACTTTCATACCTATTTTTATAAGCAGACAATTAGGTTGTGACGAAACAAAAGAGAAATGTAGATACTCCGTAATAAATTTAGGATGGAGGGAGTATCAAATAAGGTTTGATTACTAATAAATTTTTTGCGAGGAATTTAGGTGCAGTGACATTATGTCATTATGTCATTAGTAATGGTTATTGAAGTTAACCATACTTTCATTATATATGTATGTGGTCCATCATTACCCAAAGTGTTGTACTATTCATGAAATTAAGACCCTAAAATGTACCTTGTACAATATGTCAACCATGAATAGTTACATGTAGTTTTTTGTTTGGGTAAATTGAAAATTTGGTCCCAAAAGTAACACGAATACGCAAAGATCACACCAAGACGATTTTTGTTGCAAAAAACATTAATGTTTACGTTTTTTTTTTTTTTTTTTGCAAAACAGCCACCGAGAGCTACTTTTTGCTAACTTTTGTTATTTTTCTCGTTAAGTGTCTCGTCACTGAGGGTATTATTGTCATTTCACTGACGTCTCAGTCTCTCCCGCCAATTATACTTAAAGGAAAATTTTTGCAAATATAACTTAACTTCATTAATTCAACTAGAGTAGGCTTTTACAGAAAATATTAAGTGCTAAAACAACCCCATTTAACATACTTTCAAATCGATAATCAACAATTAAACCCTAGCTTAAAAAAACCAAAAAATCGACACAACCAAACCAGCTATGGAAATTAAGATGAGGGAAAGTCTTTGTTAATTTGGGGGGGGGGTGTCACAATTCTCAAATTCCGGTCATTCCTCATACTCCATATTCATCATTTCATAACGGTTCATTCATGATTTTTGCATTTCACATTAAACGCGTAAATTTCATATTAAATAAACGTTATCGCGTGAGTTATTATTTTAAAAATTTAATCCGCTACTTCCAAAAATGATCCCGATATATTTTTATACTTATATTTAGTTATAAAAACTATATTTTGAGTTTACCTAGTGTTTTAAATTTATTTGGTATATAAATCGTTAAAGTTATATTATTACGACGTTTTTTTCCTAAAAACTACACGATACTTATTTTATCACTCAAATTTCACAAGGAATGTGTTTTTACAATTTTTATAATCTCATTATACTTTATTTTGCTCTATTAAAAATTTATTTTACCTAAAATTTACCTTAAATACACTAATGTATCTACAATTGTACAAAGTTACCTTTACTTATATTTTTTTCCTACACTTTTTAACAATTACACAAGCATATACAAATTAAAAAAAAATATATATATATGTGGGAAACATCCTCCCCAAAAATCCGGCCATGGGGGGGGATGAATCAAAGAGTTGTTGATTATTTTCATTCAATTACTTACACACTCCAAACTTTACACACACCATCATAATTCAAACCTTCCAATTCAAGATAGCTAGTTCTAGTTTTTCTTCTCTCTTTTCCTTTGTCTATCATAACCGGCCACACAAGGGTGTTCAAGGAAATCATCAAAAATTTCTCAAGCAAGCATAAACAATCTAGAATCACACTCTTAATAAGGTTTTGAAATAAAAACCTAGGGTGTTTAAGTTAAACCTTGGTTCTTTGCACCTCATCATAGTAGCTTGTAAGCATATTCTTTCATTTTACATATTTCATCTTCATTTCATATTTATTTCTTCATTTTTCTAGCAAACATGCAAGACTTGTGTTGTTTATACCATTTTTCCATTGATTTTAGAGAGATATATATATAAAGGTCATCCTATAATTATTCCCTTGGTATATTTTGGTCTTGATGATGTTTAGGAACCCATGACACCCTAAGAAGGTGTATGGTAGGATTAGATTAGCTTTGGAGTTGATTTGAAGGGATTGGAATAGGTTTAGTACGAGAAAAACTATTTTCGATAAGTATTAAAAGTGGTCTGTCCTTATTTTGATTTTCTGGAAAATCCGACAGTAGGCACGAAATTTTGGCCTTGATATTTAGAAAATATACTTTAAAACGAATCCGTGGCCGCTTGAACGGAATAAAACGGAGTTATAACGAAGAAGTTATGAATTTTTAAAGTTTGACGACGAAATATATATTTTTCAGAAATTTCAGCATACTATTTTTATCTTGTACGAGTCAAAAACGAGCCTTAAGCTTTACAAATTATTTCGACTTATCAAAAATATATTAATATACTTTGATACGAAGCTAAGGACATATAATACGTAGAAAACGGATTTGAAACGACTAAGATATGCACGTTTTCATAAAATTGCCGTAACTATTATTTTCAGAAAAACTATATTATTTTTACGAGACAAGTGTTACGGTAATTACAACGACCATGTTGACGGCTGTTTTTAACTATGATGTAGAACTTTTTGAAACAAAATGTCTTCTAGTAAAATCAAGATCACCAAGCATATTTTCTAAAACGACCAACCGTTTGTATAGCGGAGTTTTAATAAATTAATTGCGGTTGCTTAAACTTGGCCGAAACTCACTTTTTACACAACATTTGGACAAAATCACCATCTTTAACCCTTATTATCTTTATGTTCGAGACCTCTATGTCGAAAACTCCTGAACTGAAACTTCTAGATTTTGATACAAACTTTCCAAAACCGTCGAATTCGTTTCCTAACGATCGACGTACACCATTTTACGACTAGTTTTTCGAAGCCATTTTTGTCACTTTCAAGAAATTTCCGACGACATTATTTTACGACGAAAAGTGATAATTTCACTATAAATCATTACGAAACTATTGTAGGATGACATTTTGACGTAAATACTTGTAAAGTAATTTAAGATTGGTCAAGACGTCAAACGAGTATTTTTCGACGATAAGTATTATTTTCAAAACTCGCAAATGGTATAAATAACATACGAAATGCATGCATAACATAACATCATAACTCATTACATATCATAACATTCATTCTAGGTCGCGGATAGTTTCCGAGTCTCACTTTCGTGCACTTCATTTTGTTAGCATATCCATCATACCAGGTGAGTTCATACCCCACTTTTACTCGTTTAAATTCTTACAAACTATTTGGGGGAGATACATGCTTAAATACTTGTTTCACTCTTGCGAATACTCAAACCATTTATACAATTGTGTTACAATATACTTCTTATACACTTTGGACATTATGTGTGGTTTATTGCGATATGTGCCTTAATGTGCTAAACTAGTTTTCAATTACGCATCAACATACAAACTTTAGCAACTGGTTAACTCCTGCGGGAGCCGGCGGAGAGGTATTGATAGTACTATCGGGCTGACGCCCCCACCCTTGGGTCCTTGATGACGTGACCTGGGGTGAATATAATCTGTTATTCAATGAAACATAACAAACAATTTAGACTTGTCAAGAGGTTCAGTTGGCTGTGATTCTTTGCATTAAGCACATGTATATATCGTATGCACCTATGTCCTACTTACAAACAAGATTGACAATTCTATATTTTGGCAATGGGTTGTAAACACCCAGGTTGCAAGTTTTGTATGGGCGGAACTTGGAACTGAGTGGATTTACAATGCCTTTGCTGCATAAACAATTTTTGAAAGGCTTTACATTTCATCACAAACTTATGAACTCACCAACCATTGTGTTGACACTTTTTAGCATGTTTATCTCAGGTCTTAAGGTGATAGCACTTCATGGAGCTTTTGGGTCGCATGGCATACATTGGAGTCTTGTGCTTTTAACAATTACCATTCGACATGTTTTGTAAACTTTTTATGTATTATCAAACCTTGTGATTTCTTGTGGTGTAAACATTAACTTATTTATCGAATGGTAAACTTTTCAAAACGTCTCATTATAGAGGTCGTTTTCTGTATCCATACTTTGTGCTATGACGTTATACCCCAATGACACTGTCGTTCCGCTGCGATATTTTGGGGGTGTGACAGATTGGTATCAGAGACTTGGTTATAGAGAACTAGGTTGCATTTTAGTTCCTAGACTATAACCGCTCTCACGTCGATCCTTTCGTTTCCTATTGCCTTACTCACTTTTCGTGCGCATATGTTTTCTTAAGTATTCCTTCTAGAACCACCTCATTAGATAACGTAGTTTCCTTGTACCAATAGGGGAGTCCCAAAATCTAGTTGGGTCATCAAAGATATGGAGCTCAGTAATGAGCACTTATCTAACTTGATCTCGTGACAGTTCTTGTTTGATGAGATGCGAGATCGAGCTAAATAAGTGTTACTATAAAGCTGGATAGATTTGATGATTTTGCCCGAGGATGGGAGTTCTCTTGAGGATACTTTGGGAACTGCCGGCGACCAAACCTCGTAGTGACTTTAGCACCTAACGGAATTTCCTATACACCAAGTGCGACTCTTCCTAGATACCTACCCTAAATTCCTCCTCCACTGTTTAGAATCGGATGCTAGACTGGCTACTTATTTAAGTAACAACAATCGCCGAGACATGTGTGTTTGGTGGTATGTACACGTGTGAAATGAAGCAATTATAATTATGGTGGCCAACATAATTATAAATGCGTCACAACTCACGTGGACATATGCGACCACGCATACGTAGATCGGTGTGGACACCTTAGGAACCAATTTGTGGCGTGATATTATGTTTGAGGACGTTAAGTATAGACACTGGGAATTCAACGGTTCTTTCCTTGCAGAGATCATGGCACCAAAGAGGGTAACACGCAGTACTGGCCGAGGTGGTGCGGTACCAAGGGGTGGAATGACAGGTGGACGTGGAGGTAGAGGAGGCGGTAGCGACATGGGTAACAATGACAACAACGCTGGCGGAAACCCTGATTTTGCCGCCATCATCGCTCAACAACTTCAAATCTTACTTCCCACTATTGTTACACAAGTTGGAAATCATATGAATAACTCGGGAAACCACGGGAACGGGAATGGCGACACCAACAATGTAGCTGGCAGTAACAACAACAACAACACCAACAACAACAACAATAGAATTGGATGCACATATAAGGAATTTTCGGCATGCAAACCTGTGGAGTTTGATGGTATAGGAGGTGCTTTGGCGTATACTAGATGGGTAGAGAAGACAGAGTCAGTGATTGACATCAGCAATTGCGCCACACATCAGAGGGTGAAGTATGCTGCTTGCTTGTTATCAGGAAAGGCATTGACATGGTGGAACACACAGCTACAGGCTAGAGGCAGAGAGGCAGCTATAGGTATGACATGGGACGAATTTAAGGAGTTATTGAAAGAGGAGTACTGCCCGGACAATGAAATGCAGAAACTGGAGGATGAATTTTATCACCACTCCATGATAGGGGCTGATCACGCAGCCTACACAGACCGATTTCATGAGTTAGCTAGACTAGTTCCTCATCTAGTTACCCCTGAATCCAAGAGAATCTCGAGGTACATATATGGTCTTGTCCCCGAAATCTGTGGAACTGTGAAAACAACTGAGCCGTCTACAATACAAAGTGCGATACTGAGGGCAGGAACCCTGACAGACGAGATGGTTAGAAATGGTACGTTGAAGAGCAGTGATAAGAGGAAGGAAGCAAGTGGGTCGAATAAGCAGATAGGCGTGGTAGCAGACAACAAAAGGGCAAGAGTTTTTGTGGCAACTGGTACTGAACAAAGAGAGTATGCGGGTACACATCCCAAATGTGCTAAATGTGCTTATCATCACCCGAAGACCAAGCCCTGCCGCTTGTGTACAAATTGCAATCGATACGGCCATTTTAAGGGGGCAGTGTAAAACACAGATTGGCAACATGAGGGATAATCAAAAGACTTGCTTTGAATGTAACAGCCCGAATCACTTCCGGAATAATTGTCCTCAGTTGAATAAGCCACCGATGCAAGCTCCTCTAGCTGTGGCAATTGAAGGAAATAACCCAAACCCTGTACTCAATATCAGTCCACCTCGAGGTCGAGCATTCTATATAGGGACCGAGGAAGCCCGCAATGCGTAACTGGTACGTTTTTCTTAGACCATTAAGTGATCCACCGTATTATTCAGATTCAGTGAGTCTCATTAGATAAGAAACCTAGACGCGTAAGTTTTGACATAAACACTTTGACCATACTCTTGATTTCGCGAAACCTAAGGGTAGAACTTTAAGTATCATCGATTGAATCGCGAGGACGCGATTCCTCTAACAGGGGAAGAATGTCACAATTCTCAAATTCCGGTCATTCCTCATACTCCATATTCATCATTTCATAACGGTTCATTCATGATTTTTGCATTTCACATTAAACGCGTAAATTTCATATTAAATAAACGTTATCGCGTGAGTTATTATTTTAAAATTTTAATCCGCTACTTCCAAAAATGATCCCGATATATTTTTATGCTTATATTTAGTTATAAAAACTATATTTTGAGTTTACCTAGTGTTTTAAATTTATTTGGTATATAAATCGTTAAAGTTATATTATTACGACGTTTTTTTCCTAAAAACTACACGATAATTATTTTATCACTCAAATTTCACAAGGAATGTGTTTTTACAATTTTTATAATCTCATTATACTTTATTTTGATCTATTAAAAATTTATTTTACCTAAAATTTACCTTAAATACACTAATGTATCTACAATTGTACAAAGTTACCTTTACTTATATTTTTTTCCTACACTTTTTAACAATTACACAAGCATATACAAATTAAAAAAATATATATATATGTGGGAAACATCCTCCCCAAAAATCCGGCCATGGGGGGGGGATGAATCAAAGAGTTGTTGATTATTTTCATTCAATTACTTACACACTCCAAACTTTACACACACCATCATAATTCAAACCTTCCAATTCAAGATAGCTAGTTCTAGTTTTTCTTCTCTCTTTTCCTTTGTCTATCATAACCGGCCACACAAGGGTGTTCAAGGAAATCATCAAAAATTTCTCAAGCAAGCATAAACAATCTAGAATCACACTCTTAATAAGGTTTTGAAATAAAAACCTAGGGTGTTTAAGTTAAACCTTGGTTCTTTGCACCTCATCATAGTAGCTTGTAAGCATATTCTTTCATTTTACATATTTCATCTTCATTTCATATTTATTTCTTCATTTTTCTAGCAAACATGCAAGACTTGTGTTGTTTATACCATTTTTCCATTGATTTTAGAGATATATATATATATATATATATAAAGGTCATCCTATAATTATTCCCTTGGTATATTTTGGTCTTGATGATGTTTAGGAACCCATGACACCCTAAGAAGGTGTATGGTAGGATTAGATTAGCTTTGGAGTTGATTTGAAGGGATTGGAATAGGTTTAGTACGAGAAAAACTATTTTCGATAAGTATTAAAAGTGGTCTGTCCTTATTTTGATTTTCTGGAAAATCCGACAGTAGGCACGAAATTTTGGCCTTGATATTTAGAAAATATACTTTAAAACGAATCCGTGGCCGCTTGAACGGAATAAAACGGAGTTATAACGAAGAAGTTATGAATTTTTAAAGTTTGACGACGAAATATATATTTTTCAGAAATTTCAGCATACTATTTTTATCTTGTACGAGTCAAAAACGAGCCTTAAGCTTTACAAATTATTTCGACTTATCAAAAATATATTAGTATACTTTGATACGAAGCTAAGGACATATAATACGTAGAAAACGGATTTGAAACGACTAAGATATGCACGTTTTCATAAAATTGCCGTAACTATTATTTTCAGAAAAACTATATTATTTTTACGAGACAAGTGTTACGGTAATTACAACGACCATGTTGACGGCTGTTTTTAACTATGATGTAGAACTTTTTGAAACAAAATGTCTTCTAGTAAAATCAAGATCACCAAGCATATTTTCTAAAACGACCAACCGTTTGTATAGCGGAGTTTTAATAAATTAATTGCGGTTGCTTAAACTTGGCCGAAACTCACTTTTTACACAACATTTGGACAAAATCACCATCTTTAACCCTTATTATCTTTATGTTCGAGACCTCTATGTCGAAAACTCCTGAACTGAAACTTCTAGATTTTGATACAAACTTTCCAAAACCGTCGAATTCGTTTCCTAACGATCGACGTACACCATTTTATGACTAGTTTTTCGAAGCCATTTTTGTCACTTTCAAGAAATTTCCGACGACATTATTTTACGACGAAAAGTGATAATTTCACTATAAATCATTACGAAACTATTGTAGGATGACATTTTGACGTAAATACTTGTAAAGTAATTTAAGATTGGTCAAGACGTCAAACGAGTATTTTTCGACGATAAGTATTATTTTCAAAACTCGCAAATGGTATAAATAACATACGAAATGCATGCATAACATAACATCATAACTCATTACATATCATAACATTCATTCTAGGTCGCGGATAGTTTCCGAGTCTCACTTTCGTGCACTTCATTTTGTTAGCATATCCATCATACCAGGTGAGTTCATACCCCACTTTTACTCGTTTAAATTCTTACAAACTATTTGGGGGAGATACATGCTTAAATACTTGTTTCACTCTTGCGAATACTCAAACCATTTATACAATTGTGTTACAATATACTTCTTATACACTTTGGACATTATATGTGGCTTATTGCGATATGTGCCTTAATGTGCTAAACTAGTTTTCAATTACGCATCAACATACAAACTTTAGCAACTGGTTAACTCCTGCGGGAGCCGGCGGAGAGGTATTGATAGTACTATCGGGCTGACGCCCCCACCCTTGGGTCCTTGATGACGTGACCTGGGGTGAATATAATCTGTTATTCAATGAAATATAACAAACAATTTAGACTTGTCAAGAGGTTCAGTTGGCTGTGATTCTTTGCATTAAGCACATGTATATATCGTATGCACCTATGTCCTACTTACAAACAAGATTGACAATTCTATATTTTGGCAATGGGTTGTAAACACCCAGGTTGCAAGTTTTGTATGGGCGGAACTTGGAACTGAGTGGATTTACAATGCCTTTGCTGCATAAACAATTTTTGAAAGGCTTTACATTTCATCACAAACTTATGAACTCACCAACCATTGTGTTGACACTTTTTAGCATGTTTATCTCAGGTCTTAAGGTGATAGCACTTCATGGAGCTTTTGGGTCGCATGGCATACATTGGAGTCTTGTGCTTTTAACAATTACCATTCGACATGTTTTGTAAACTTTTTATGTATTATCAAACCTTGTGATTTCTTGTGGTGTAAACATTAACTTATTTATCGAATGGTAAACTTTTCAAAACGTCTCATTATAGAGGTCGTTTTCTGTATCCATACTTTGTGCTATGACGTTATACCCCAATGACACTGTCGTTCCGCTGCGATATTTTGGGGGTGTGACAGGGGGGGGGGGGAGGAATCATCAAAAAAGTCGAGGGGAAAGTTTTATTAAATTGATAAAATCTTTGAGGAAGTTATGGCTACATTTGGTGATCAAGTTATTGCCAAGTATGGTTCGTTTAAGAATATAAGGAAGGAGATGATAGAAGTTATTCTTTAATGTCTGTGGAACAAAACTTACAACGAACCAAATATGAGCGGTAGCGGTGCGATATCTATTCCTACCATTGGAAGTGGTAGCGAAACCGACAATGAGGTAGTTGCAGAGACAAAAATCTGGAGGGGAAGGCCTAGAAAAAAGTAACTTTTTCAATACCAATCCATAATCCGAGTACAATGACACCAAAAAGGAAGAGGGGAAGGCTTGTTGGGAGTGGGAGGAAGAAGGAGGGGAAGGAAGAGCATGCAGATCTTGGTATGTTAATGTATTATACTTCATTTATGTGTCATTTTTAATTTGCTTATGTTGGATGCTATGATCTTTTTGATAGACTTTTATATGCTGATATTGAGCGACATGATTGGCAGGTTTAGGATAAACAGAGTAATATGGTTTTAAGTAGGCCGTTAGAATGGGAAAAGTAGTCAATTCAATATAGTATAATTCATTAAAATGTACCATAAAGAAGGATTGTCCATTGTGAAGGGTAAATGGTTTGGATGGACAATGTATGTTGGGTGAAATAGAGAGGAGTAAACGATGAACCTTCTTTGTCCACCCTATACATTGTCAAAGGAGGAATGGTTGGATCTAATTGATGGGTGAGTGTTCCTGGTATGTGCTAAAACACATACCTTTTCATTATCAAAACTGACCCAAAATAACCAAGAAAGAGCCGTTTATTGCTAATATTTGCTGTTTTCTTGAGTTTATGCATGTGCAGGTACGGATATGTAAAAACACACAAAAAGGAACCAAATCAGACGTAAATCCGAGCACGAGAGATTAAGAGAGCTTAAGCCGAGCCGGAAGATCAAAATTGAGCATTTATGAAGATTTTATTCTCCGAGGATGATTTTTGGAAGATATAATCAAGTTTGAAGAAATGTCAAAACTGGCCCCTCAAGTTTCAGCATTTGGCAAAAGTGGCCCTTGAAGATTCAAAAATTGCAAATTGGCCCTTGGTTTATTTGAAGATTGGCAAAGATGGTCCTTGAAAGATACTTTCAGAATTACATGTTTGGTCCCTGGATTTTCAGCATTTACATCTTTGGTCCCTATGGTTACCTTTGGATCAAAATACTAGTCCAATATCCATTATATACCTTCGGCCCAATATCAAAGCAACCAAGTCCAATCCAATAATCCAACCCGTCCACCCCTTTTATTAATAACACAACCCGGCCACTATCTCAACCCATTACCCGCTTCTTTTACCCGAGTCAACGCAAAAGACCCGGTCAACACAATTTGATTTATAATAAACAAATCCAAACGCGCCCTTAATCCCCTTCTTCCCCAAACCAAACACGCCCTGTTTTCCCATACCCTTTTACCACCATTTACCCACCTTACCTCGTACTAGCATCTTTCCCAAGGCTTCTAGAAGCTGACTTGTCAGATAAGGTTGCATACGTGGCTATTTCAAGCTCTCCTATTGGCCGTAACACCTCATATGGTGAAATGGAGCATTGTGATTGGATATGGTGACAGAGGATTGATTTGTGGCTAAGGATTGCTTCTAGGTTCTTCCATTCAAGGATCCAAGGCTCTTGAAGGCTATATAAAGACCCCATGGCTCACATTGTAGTCGTGTAGTATTTTTCTCTTAAAATTAGCCTTATGTTTTTATTAGTCTTTCATTGTTTTCAGTAGCTTTAAGTTTACATGTAATCTCAGTTTTGTAATCTCAGTTTTAGTTTTAATAAAAAAATTTCAAGTATTTCATCTTTTCTTGTTTTGATATTAATCCGTACTGTTCCATTGATTAAGCTTATATCATTGTTAGTATAAGCTCATATAAGCTCTGTATAGCTTATGTGAGCTTTTCTTATTCATTGTATCTCAGTCTTAATCAGTTTTTGATAAAAGTCAATAAAAGTCAAAATGCTTATCTGCTTATTACTTTTGCTTATTCACTGTTAAAATAGCTTGTTTTCTTATAAACTGAGGTGTCTACATTTCTTTCTCTTAAGAATCCAAGCATCAGAGGTCTTCTCTAGACCAAATCTGTCAAACACCCTTGATAAAGGGGTGTTTGGCACTGTGGGTTGTTCACCACTCTTGGGCATTCTTTTGAGTTGAATAAGCTCTCATTAGGTTTCATTTGCAGTGATTAAGTTATTTTAACCATCTCTTTCTAGTTCCAAGTGGTACAAGTCTAATTTCTAAGTTTGAGTCTATAGATTTGGTAAAATCAGTCATATTTGCAAGTAGAAGTGTAAACCCTTTTTTCACTGTTATTTTGAGGTCATTTGGTCCTATTTAGTTTATCTTTAAGTCCTAAGTCAGTGTTATAATCTCTTCAAAAACCGTTGGGTCAGTTTGGTTTACTTTTGGTTACTGTCAAGTCTTGACTGTTAAGACAGTCCATAGGATCATTTTCTTAAGCAATTTTTATGGTCTTAATCTTCTCAAAAATACAAAAAAATTAGTTTTCTACAAAGTTTAGTGGATAAAGTTAGCTTATAGTTAGTTTTTTATAAATTTCCAACAGCTTTCACAAGCTTAAAATCAGTCTTAAAGTTTGTCCCATTTTTAATTATGCAAAACAGTTTAAGC
The DNA here is from genome assembly GCA_019973895.1 of Chrysanthemum seticuspe. Taxonomy (NCBI): domain Eukaryota; kingdom Viridiplantae; phylum Streptophyta; class Magnoliopsida; order Asterales; family Asteraceae; genus Chrysanthemum; species Chrysanthemum seticuspe. The sequence goes on from BPTQ01000008.1 coordinate 193,123,383, forward strand.
AGTCCCTAAACACCCTTTATATCAGATCTTGTCAGATCTTCATTTGAGCTTCAAAAGTTTTGAAACTTGGTTTTCTTCACTCTCTGGGACTTGGTCTAAATCTGTTGCTACTTGTCTTGGGTCCATGAGCTTGTTAGCTAGCTTAAAAATAAGCTCAAAGTACCCCCCCTTGCTACTTTAACTGTTGGCTTTTCAGATTTCAAAATAAGTTTCCAAAGCTTATTAGACTACAGGAATAGCTTAAAACACTCCTAGATAACTTAGGATAGTTAGCTTATTAGGACTCCCCTTCCCAATAGCTTATTTGTATGTTCACTTTAGCTTATTAGCTTATTATCTAGTAATCCTCAGTTTAGCTTAATCCTCCCTTGTTCCTCAGTTAATTGCATGCTCCCATAGTTCTATAGCTGTTACTTTAAGGTTTCTGTAAGATGCTTTTAGCTAGAATTCAGTTTGGTAGATTTTAGCTTATTCATAAGTGCTTATTTAGACTCCATTAACACTGCAGCCTTCATATCTCACACATAAGCTTATGATTTCTTATTTTTCATAGATTTAGATCAATATTTTAGAATTTTCCTGAGTTTTTCATAATTTTTGGTCACTGTTTGCTATTTTTCTCTATTTAAAACAATTTTTAGTCACTTTTAATTAGCTTTTATTGCAAATAATTAAGAAAAAGTTCCAAAAAATAATTTTTCAATTTTCCCAGTTTAAGAAAAATATAAAAAGCATAAAAAATATTTTTTCTTATTTTTCCCCTTTTATTTGGTATTTTTCACAATTTAAATTAGATTTAGATAGTTTTAAATTGGTAGAAAATAGAAAATTAATCAGAAAAATAAAAAAAAATAGTTTTGAAAAGTCTCTTATGGTATTTTAGATTTAATAAAAATAGTTTCACATTTTTCTCCTTAATTTTTATATTTTTAGTATTTTAATTTTGTTTTAATAGTTAAAAATTAGTTTTTAATTTAAATAAAATCAAGAAAAATCTAAAAAAATAGTTTTAATTCATAATTAGTTTTCACATTGCATTTCTAGAGTAAAAGTAATTTTAGGCATTTTTAGGATATAATTTAGACGTAGTTGCATTTTTAATTATGTTTTATTAATTACGTTTTAGTTAATTCGCACTTAGGATTTCCCGTAAAATAGATTCCCTTAATTACTTTCCCTATTCCCGTAGTTTAATAAAATCAAATCAAACAAATCAAAACATCGAGCATTAAATTCCAAACCAAAAACGACGTTGGCAATTCACGCCTCGTTGGGAAACGATTCGGGTTGACTAATCCGTATCAACGATCACACACGGGATTTGATTTATTATTCTTTTTCCTAAAGGAATTTGAATCTATCTTCGTGATTATTTTTGATATCGATATTGAGGTTTTATCCATACACATAACCCCTAAGCCTTCATTATCAGCAAATCAGTGTCCGAACTGTTTTAAGTTTCTTACGGTTAGTCATTCACAAGTGGCTAGCTTGTGTGAGATAACTTGACGGTTTGGCATCTGATAAATCAAATTTTGGCGCCGCTGTCGGGGAGGTTGTGTCACGACAATATCGTTTGAGGTTTGACGATTAGTGACTCGAGATCCTTCATTCGTGAAGTTACTATTTTTCTATAAAATAAAAAAGTAAAAAATATTTTCTTTTTTTCTTTTGTATATATATATATCAGATTAAAAATACAAAAAGATTTTCTCTTGTGTTTTTGCTAATAAATAGAAGACACCAATTATATAACATTCTCAACGGAGGTGTTATCATTAATAAGTTCCCGAACCAAAGATCAAAAACTTGCCTTTGTGTCGCTTGTGAATTAATTTATTTCTATCGGATAAACAAACTGTGTGGTGGGTATAAGGACGGCCTGACATTAAATTGCGGCTGAAAAGAAGCGGGTTCTTAATAAGCTTCGCGCTGACCTACAAAGCTTCTCCGCTCGCTTGTGCGTTTGTCTTGTAGAGGTGATTTATTCACTTGGGATTATTGGTTAAGTTCACTGTGTTTTCGAATACCGTTCTCTTTTAATTGCCTTGGTTTTTGAAAGTGCATGCGCACTCGTTCTAATAACTACAGACCGATACTAGAAACCGCTACAATTCCGAGAAGGCGAAATAGACGTGCTCCATTAGTCGAACCCGAGATTCGAACTAATCAGATCCCGCCCATCATCGAAATGGCGGAGGACAACCGATCCATGCTAGAGCAACTCCAGGCACCCACCGAGGGTTATGGAGAAGCCATCGTCGTCCCGACAATCGTTGCCGATAACTTTGAGCTTAAACACGGCTTGATCAACTTGGTATCATCGAGCTAATTTTACGGATTTGAGAGGGACGATCCTCACTCTCATATCCGACGATTTAACAAGCTCACGTCTACGATCAAGTACCGTAACGTTCCGGAAGAGGCTATCAAGCTACTCCTCTTTCCATTTTCACTCGAGGGGGCCGCCCGGATTTGGCTCGAAAAACTACCCCCTCGATCGATAACCACATGGGAGAATTTAGTATCAAAATTCGTGAACGAATTCTTCCCACCGTCTAAAACAACAAGCCTAAAAAATGAAATAACAAAACTCACACAAAGATTTGATGAATCATTTGGTGAGGCATGGGACCGATTCAAAGATTTGCTTAGGCAATGTCCCCATCATGGTTTTTCTGAGTTGCACCAACTTGATACGTTTTATAACGGTTTGAATGAAACTGATCAAGACTCTCTCAATGCCGCCGCGGGTGGTAATTTGTTGGCCCGATCAACGAGAGATGCCTTGTCCATTATTCAGAACAAATCTAAAGTTCGTACATCACGTAGCAAATCGGTTGCTGCTCGAGTGAATGTTACACCATCATCCTCGTCTCACGGAAATACGTCTAGCACCGATGCTAAGATTGATAAGCTTACGGATATGATCCAGGCTTTGGTTAAGATTAAGACGGCTAAGGTTAATTCTTCTCCACCCGCTCAAGTCAAAGCGGTGGAAACGACTTGTACTACTTGTGGTGGTCCGCATGCCTACTACAATTGTACCGCCACCGATGGAAATCCTTTAGAAGCTAATGCCGTAACCGGAGGTAACCAATACCGTCCTCAAGTTGAACCGAACCCTCGTGTTAGTAATCAAATGGGACCTCCGGGATTTTCTCCATCAAACAATCAGAATCGTTTTAATCAGAATCAAGTTCGTGGACCAAATGTTCAAAACCAATTCAAAGCTCCAACAAATCAATACCCAAACCAAGGAGTTAACTACAATCAAGGATATCAAAATCCAAGCTATCAAGCTTCACCTTTGCCTTCTAATGAATTCTCGAATTACGTTCAGAACAATAATGCTACCATCCAAACCATGAGAACCCAGATTTCAAGTTTGAGAAACGAGTTTCAATCTTCGTTAACTAGACAAAGCAATGAGTTTAGGAATGAGATCCGACTTCAGAACAACAAGATGGATGCTTCACAGAATAAACTTGAGAATATGTTAAACGCTGTTTTGTGCCAAATGAGTCAACCCTCGAGTTCCGGTTCTCTCCCAAGTAACACCATTCCAAACCCGAAGGGAGAAATGAAATCCGTTACCATTCGAGAAGATGGGCCCTCGATGACTACTTCCTCTCTGGTGAGGAGTGTAGCACGAGAGACCGAGGCGACAAAGGACCCGGTAATTCCTCTTGATAATGGAAAAGCCAAATACGTCCAACCTCTGGTTGCCCAAGTTCCTTCTATCTCCGTCATAACACCAAGTTCTAATCTTACACCCTGCAAATCAATTCAATCACGATTCGACAAAATCAAAATTGTTTCTGGAACAAAGTTTAAACTTACGACTGATATGATCAAAGCTGCTGATATGATTTATGAAAAGAAATTGGAACAAATTTCAAAGATTTCACTTGAGCCTACACCGTTTAATTCTTCCTCGACCCAAGCTCCCGAGAAGCTTGGTGATCCCGGGAAATTTCTCCTTCCTTGCTCTTTGAATGATATTGAGGAATATAATGCCTTGACCGACTCAGGTGCAAGCATAAGTCTCATGCCTCTCGCGATATATCATAAGCTTGGATTGAAGACTCTTATACCGACTCGTATGACTATCGAATTAGCTAATCGAACAATTGCTCACACGGTTGGTGTAGTCAACGATGTTATGGTACGAGTGGATAAATTCCATTTTCCCGTGGATTTCGCCGTCGTTGATATAGAGGTCGACGCCCGAGTCCCTTTCACTTTAGGAAGACCATTCTTGAGAACCGCGAAAGTCCTTGTGGATCATTACCAAGGAACGTTGACGATCAGAAAAGGAAATGAAAAGATTGTGTTTTATGCCGAACAAACTTCAAAACCTCCACCCGATGATCATTCTATTCATAGCATCGGTGTGATTGATTTCTCTGAAGAAAGTGGCAATCCCACTTTACCGTCTAATCCGATTATGACCGACTCTTTCCCGTCTCTCACTGCGGAAAGTGACCCTATTTGGGAAGAGATCGAGGCCTTTCTTAATGATGATTCAGTTCCCGTTGAGATTGATGATGCTACTTTTGACCCGGAGGGGGACATTCTTTTTCTTGAAAAATTGTTATATAACGAGCCATCTTCTTACCCCCTCCGGATGATCCGGATGATGTGAAGAAAGTTAAACCTAAACCGTCTCGAATTGATCTTTCAAGGTTTACGATTAAGAGTATGTCGACAATACAAGCTGAACGGACACAGCAACAAGAAAAGGAGACTTCAACGGTAGTGGTGGAAACTGCTAGCTCTAAGAGCACACCACTTGTCCCACCTCCGATTTCTAAGAAAATCAACCTTCCTTTGAGTGGCAATCCCACTCCTTCTTCTGAAATTATGGAAACTTCTTCTGAGACATCTTTCAATCCAGAATCTTTCAAAACGACATTCACAAATCCCTTGTTTGAATTCGATTCTGAAGATAATCAAATTTTTGAAAATCAACTCTTTGACGAAGAAAGTGAGGAGTTCACCGATGAACTTGCTCCTACCGACTCGATTTTCTCTGAGAATGAAGAAGAATACTATGATCCGTTTTTCCCGAAGAAAGAAAAGGAAGTGAAGTTTTCGACAGATGAACTTGTTGATCCTGAGATCCAACATTATTTTTTATCCGAGAGTGATTCCTCTCCTCATGAGGATTTTCATGCTGATGATACGTTGATTTCCTTCCTCTCCGAGGACAAGATTTTTAACCCTGGGATACTCATCGGAGAGGACATTCATAAAACAAAAGTTAACCGGAAAAAGGATCCTCTCTTGGATGCCTTCGTTGATGAACCTTCAAGTAACACTTTTCTTTACCATGGACTCCCTTCTTCTATGGAGTATTCTTATTGTGATCCGTCATCCCTTCGTCCGCCCGCAAAATCACCGGATGATGGATCACTCTTTCTTGAAAAACCTTATGTGAGTTTGGGAGAAGTTATCCCATATGTGCTGAAGCCCGACATTTTCTTCCCTTCCCAACCCACCCAGTCTCATTCTTTCGGGAATGAGGACACCGTTTTTGACCCTGGTATCTCTACTACTTTCTTCCCTAAGGACAAATGAATTCGGGGACGAGTCAGGCTAGCGACTCGGTGATCAAAAACAGTAGCGCTTCGTGGGAGGCACCCCATGCTTATCTCTATCTGCTTTCTATTTTCTAATAAGTGACGCGAAGGGGTTAGCCTCTTCGATTTCTCGTGTTTGGTTGTTTGTGATGTTTTCTCTAGGATTTTACCGATATGAAGACTCTCGTGCTTGAAGTTTGTCTTTTCTTCACTCGAGTTTCATGATCGTTGCTGATGGAAATCCGATATCCTAATCTTATCGACAAACGTTTATCTTCTAGCATACTTAATAAATGGCTTTTAGATTTTCGTTGATACCCTTGCTTTAAACATTGAGGACAATGTTTTGTTCTAGTCTGGGGTAGGGTAATCTTCGATTTGATTTGACCGCACTTGCTTGTTTTTTGTCGTGTACTCTCGTAACCCCGTTTTTCCTTAGAAAATGAAAAATTGTGCAAAAATGTGAAAAATTTAAAAATTTTTGTAAGCTTTTGTTAAGTCTTTTTGATTGAAAAGTTTTCTAGTCTCTTAGACAAGAAGCTATAAAATGCGAATTCTAGCTCACAAGGCCAAGATTTTGCAAGTTTCCCTGAGTGACTTTAAATATGCATAACTTTATTTCATTAGACGAAGCATTTGCTAAGTTAATATATGTTTTGACACCTTGTTGACTTTCCGCTGGTGAGAGTAGGAATAGAATTCTGACTTGACCGGGCGTGTTGAGCCCTAGCTTGTTCCCTTAACCATAGATAATCTAAAAATTATCGGCTAAGCATCTGCGGATCTCATTATTTGAGATTTTAAATTTGCAGAGATCGAGAAATGATAGAGTTACTTATGATTTTAGATGCTAAACGTGGAGTAGTTGGTTCTCTTTAGAGCCCATCGAAGGTACTTATGGCTTTTTGTTCCCACAAAATTGTTTCACCCCATAATTGTGAAATAATAATTAGAGATGTTGAGTTTTTGGCGATAGTTAGTTCTTTATCTTCTTAAAAGAATCTTTGTTTTAAAAATTGGGTACACATCAAGGATCCGTAATAAATAAATAAGTGATAAGTGAAAAGTAATAAGTAAAGTTATGAGCTGCGGTGTCGAGATCGGACCCTTGGATCTTTAGCCGGGATTGAGTGAGGTCTTAGTCTAGCCAACCGGGATCCTCATTTCATGAAGCCTATAGTCTTGGAATTACCCCGTGAAGCTCCGTGGTTCATAGCTCATATAAATAAAAAGTATAAGTTTCCCTTTTCAAAAAAAAAAAAAAAAAAAAAGTATGAAAAATGTTGAGAAAAGTCAAAAGTATAAGTGAATAAAAATTCCTTGATGTGGACCTCATTTTTACGACAATGGTTCTTGAGGGAAGGTGGATAACTAATTATCGACTTAGCTTTATATCTTTATCGGAATAAAAGTTATCGAAACGAGAAATTTGAAGAAATTCATTTCTTACAAAAATAAAAAAATCTAGAGGAAAATAGGAAAATGGGAACAAAAGGTAATTACACAAGTAACTTCCATGGGTAGTGTTAGCATCTAGAATCATACTTAACAATGATTTCGGTTTTACGCTTAGTTTGGGAGCTTGTGAAAAATCAGGGACGATGTATTCTATCCGTATGGTCACTTCACGCTGTGTTGTGTTTTCTACTATGTGATCCTAACGTGTCGTTTGAAAAATGTTGGAGTTATTGATCGGCATGAAAGTTCGACAAACCGTCATTCATAATCGGAATGTGCTTAACCGTAATATCTATACATGTGAATTAAAAGGTAAACGGGGCGTTTTTAGAATTAAGGCTTTCTTAATCTCTTTTGAGGAATCTTTGCTACTTCTTCATAGGTTTAGTAGAAAGAGATTGAAATCCTTGGTTTTAGAAGCGTGAGTTGATTGCATTGCGTGAGGACACGACAATAGTCTCGTCTGGGGTATTTTGGTATGTGCTAAAACACATACCTTTTCATTATCAAAACTGACCCAAAATAACCAAGAAAGAGCCGTTTATTGCTAATATTTGCTGTTTTCTTGAGTTTATGCATGTGCAGGTACGGATATGTAAAAACACACAAAAAGGAACCAAATCAGACGTAAATCCGAGCACGAAAGATTAAGAGAGCTTAAGCCGAGCCGGAAGATCAAAATTGAGCATTTATGAAGATTTTATTCTCCGAGGATGATTTTTGGAAGATATAATCAAGTTTGAAGAAATGTCAAAACTGGCCCCTCAAGTTTCAGCATTTGGCAAAAGTGGCCCTTGAAGATTCAAAAATTGCAAATTGGCCCTTGGTTTATTTGAAGATTGGCAAAGATGGTCCTTGGAAGATACTTTCAGAATTACATGTTTGGTCCCTGGATTTTCAGCATTTACATCTTTGGTCCCTATGGTTACCTTTGGATCAAAATACTAGTCCAATATCCATTATATACCTTCGGCCCAATATCAAAGCAACCAAGTCCAATCCAATAATCCAACCCGTCCACCCCTTTTATTAATAACACAACCCGGCCACTATCTCAACCCATTACCCGCTTCTTTTACCCGAGTCAACGCAAAAGACCCGGTCAACACAATTTGATTTATAATAAACAAATCCAAACGCGCCCTTAATCCCCTTCTTCCCCAAACCAAACACGCCCTGTTTACCCATACCCTTTTACCACCATTTACCCACCATTTACCCACCTTACCTCGTACTAGCATCTTTCCCAAGGCTTCTAGAAGCTGACTTGTCAGATAAGGTTGCATACGTGGCTATTTCAAGCTCTCCTATTGGCCGTAACACCTCATATGGTGAAATGGAGCATTGTGATTGGCTATGGTGACAGAGGATTGATTTGTGGCTAAGGATTGCTTCTAGGTTCTTCCATTCATGGATCCAAGGCTCTTGAAGGCTATATAAAGACCCCTTGGCTCACATTGTAGTCGTGTAGTATTTTTCTCTTAAAATTAGCCTTATGTTTTTATTAGTCTTTCATTGTTTTCAGTAGCTTTAAGTTTACATGTAATCTCAGTTTTGTAATCTCAGTTTCAGTTTTAATAAAAAATTTCAAGTATTTCATCTTTTCTTGTTTTGATATTAATCCGTACTGTTCCATTGATTAAGCTTATATCGTTGTTAGTATAAGCTCATATAAGCTCTGTATAGCTTATGTGAGCTTTTCTTATTCATTGTATCTCAGTCTTAATCAGTTTTTGATAAAAGTCAATAAAAGTCAACAAAAGTCAAAATGCTTATCTGCTTATTACTTTTGCTTATTCACTGTTAAAATAGCTTGTTTTCTTATAAACTGAGGTGTCTACATTTCTTTCTCTTAAGAATCCAAGCATCAGAGGTCTTCTCTAGACCAAATCTGTCAAACACCCTTGATAAAGGGGTGTTTGGCACTGTGGGTTGTTCACCACTCTTGGGCATTCTTTTGAGTTGAATAAGCTCTCATTAGGTTTCATTTGCAGTGATTAAGTTATTTTAACCATCTCTTTCTAGTTCCAAGTGGTACAAGTCTAATTTCTAAGTTTGAGTCTATAGATTTGGTAAAAGCAGTCATATTTGCAAGTAGAAGTGTAAACCCTTTTTTCACTGTTATTTTGAGGTCATTTGGTCCTATTTAGTTTATCTTTAAGTCCTAAGTCAGTGTTATAATCTCTTCAAAAACCGTTGGGTCAGTTTGGTTTACTTTTGGTTACTGTCAAGTCTTGACTGTTAAGACAGTCCATAGGATCATTTTCTTAAGCAATTTTTATGGTCTTAATCTTCTCAAAAATACAAAAAAATTAGTTTTCTACAAAGTTTAGTGGATAAAGTTAGCTTATAGTTAGTTTTTATAAATTTCCAACAGCTTTCACAAGCTTAAAATCAGTCTTAAAGTTTGTCCCATTTTTAATTATGCAAAACAGTTTAAGCAGTCCCTAAACACCCTTTATATCAGATCTTGTCAGATCTTCATTTGAGCTTCAAAAGTTTTGAAACTTGGTTTTCTTCACTCTCTGGGACTTGGTCTAAATCTGTTGCTACTTGTCTTGGGTCCATGAGCTTGTTAGCTAGCTTAAAAATAAGCTCAAAGTACCCCCTTGCTACTTTAACTGTTGGCTTTTCAGATTTCAAAATAAGTGTCCAAAGCTTATTAGACTACAGGAATAGCTTAAAACACTCCTAGATAACTTAGGATAGTTAGCTTATTAGGACTCCCCTTCCCAATAGCTTATTTGTATGTTCACTTTAGCTTATTAGCTTATTATCTAGTAATCCTCAGTTTAGCTTAATCCTCCCTTGTTCCTCAGTTAATTGCATGCTCCCATAGTTCTATAGCTGTTACTTTAAGGTTTCTGTAAGATGCTTTTAGCTAGAATTCAGTTTGGTAGATTTTAGCTTATTCATAAGTGCTTATTTAGACTCCATTAACACTGCAGCCTTCATATCTCACACATAAGCTTATGATTTCTTATTTTTCATAGATTTAGATCAATATTTTAGAATTTTCCTGAGTTTTTCATAATTTTTTGTCACTGTTTGCTATTTTTCTCTATTTAAAACATTTTTTAGTCACTTTTAATTAGCTTTTATTGCAAATAATTAAGAAAAAGTTCCAAAAAATAATTTTTCAATTTTCCCAGTTTAAGAAAAATATAAAAAGCATAAAAAAAAAATTTCCTTATTTTTCCCCTTTTATTTGGTATTTGTCACAATTTAAATTAGGTTTAGATAGTTTTAAATTGGTAGAAAATAGAAAATTAATCAGAAAATTAAAAAAAAATAGTTTTGAAAAGTCTCTTATGGTATTTTAGATTTAATAAAAATAGTTTCACATTTTTCTCCTTAATTTTTATATTTTTAGTATTTTAATTTAGTTTTAATAGTTAAAAATTAGTTTTTAATTTAAATAAAATCAAGAAAAATCTAAAAAAATAGTTTTAATTCATAATTAGTTTTCACATTGCATTTCTAGAGTAAAAGTAATTTTAGGCATTTTTAGGATATAATTTAGACGTAGTTGCATTTTTAATTACGTTTTATTAATTACGTTTTAGTTAATTCGCACTTAGGATTTCCCGTAAAATAGATTCCCTTAATTACTTTCCCTATTCCCGTAGTTTAATAAAATCAAATCAAACAAATCAAAACATCGAGCATTAATTTCCAAACCAAAAACGACGTTGGCAATTCACGCCTCGTTGGGAAACGATTCGGGTTGACTAATCCGTATCAACGATCACACACGGGATTTGATTTATTATTCTTTTTCCTAAAGGAATTTGAATCTATCTTCGTGATTATTTTTGATATCGATATTGAGGTTTTATCCATACGCATAACCCCTAAGCCTTCATTATCAGCAAATCAGTGTCCGAACTGTTTTAAGTTTCTTACGGTTAGTCATTCACTAGTGGCTAGCTTGTGTGAGATAACTTGACGGTTTGGCATCTGATAAATCAGTTCCCTGCATAGTGATGCCTAGTTGTTTGTCCTTAGATCAGTCAAGTGAGGTTGAAACTGCTTGGTTGATTATACGCGTGGCTAGGAAATGTGAATGGGGGGCTATATCCTGCTTGATGATGTCTTATCAATCTCAACTCAGACTATTGTGGATGTGGGTTGAATGGTTAAGTTAGAATTGAGTTTTGGAAATGTAATCATAGAAGGTGAATAAAGTGCTACTGGATTTGCTGTCTAAACCAGTTAGCATGTTTGGGATAACTGACAGAGTTAGATTGTGTTGTTTTCTCTGATATCATATAGGTAGTTTTGTCAGATATCAGGTACTAAAATGTAATAAGCTGTTGAGACTGTAAGAGTGTTTGGCATAGCACTGTAGTAGCTCTTAGACTTGATGTTTGAACTAAATGATAAATGTGAATAGTGTGTTAAGTAATTGACTCTTGATGTTTGAATTTAAATGGTGGCAGGTTTAATGGGTTATGAGGATGAAGTTGTGTTCAACAAGTACACTAATGGATTATTTGAATTTTGTCGATTGAGGTATGTACAAGGGTTTGTTTCTAAACTTTAAGCCTTTGTCTCTGAGAGACATATCTTTACTACTGGTCTGGATCGTATGTCAACAAGCATTAAGGAAGAAAAATGGGCATTGTTCTTTTGTTTGACTGGCAAACCATTAGAGGAAGGTTTGAAGTTGATTCACACAGACAATGATGTGCATACATTGTTAGAACTAGGTTGTCGGAATGGTTCCCTAGATGTGTTTGTTGCTCACAAAAACATATGTTATCTACTTATTATTTAAAAAAATTGATTTAGAGGGTGAAGGTGGGGTGGTTGTAGTATGGGTTGAAGAAGATGCTAGCTTGCGGTGATCTAGCACTTCAACTCCTTTTAGGACTAGATATAATAGGGAGAGAAGTGTAAACTTGAAAAGAAAGGCTATCGGTGATGCTGATGCTGAATTCGGGAAGAATAAAAAGGTGGTGAAGAGGTTTGTGGATAAGGGAAAAGGAATCATGGTTGATGAGGATGAGGCTTTTAACAAGAAAAAACTGGTTTTACCAAGGCCTGCTGGTATTGTCATTAGAGAGGGTGGTTCATCCAATAGAAGCTTTTGAAGTTAAACAAATGGGTTCATCTTTTGGGATTATGTACTGTGTACAAACAAAAACAGTTTTAATTTGGTTGTCTATTACCTATGTAATTTGGCTAATGTAACTTGAACTATATTACCTCTTTGTTTTGGATAAACCAAGGGCTATGGGATTTTTAACATCAGAAGAAAGTATCTCTGTAACATTGTATTCTGTGATGGGTTCATCTTTTTGGTACATGCTGAAGGATATTATGTATGTAACTTGAAGTATTTGAAATGGGTTCATCCTTACTGATGATTCACTACTATCAATAGTCTATTTTTGCATCGAATTTCTTATACATAATATGTTATCTGCATCTACTATGTTAATGCCATTTACATGTTTGTGTTTTATGGTTCGACTAATGGCATTTACATGTTTTTGTTTTTGTTTTATGGTTAAAATAATGTCATTTTCATGTAAATAATTGTGTTTTATGGTTGGATTACTATCACTTTCATGTTTGTGTTTGTGATACGAATCAAATACTCTTTATCAGTAAATACGTAATTGAACAAATTCTACAAAGAAAATCGGAATCAAACGACCCTTTACACTGATCAACCATACATTTACAAGCTTACGATAAGGGAAACCACAACCCCTATCTACATCTATATTTAACAGGGGAAGCAAGAACAACAAAAGAAACCACAAGTCCCCAACCCCCTAGTACCTACATTCATCATAAACAACAAAAGAAACCACCCCAATATCCAGCAACCAACCCTCTCACATGAACCTCTGCCTCACAGCAAACTAAATCTTGGAAACAATGTTGTCGTTAGTTTGCCTAAGCATCCTCATCAACCCCCTCATCTTTCGTAAATCAAGTGTCTGAATCCTCGTAAGCTTGTTCACATTGGACCTTGCAACTCTCGAACCCCTTAAGTTTTGGATCTCAGCAATCAGGTCCCCTTAATACCGATCCTATTAGAAAGCTTTTGGCACATATTCATCAATTCTTGTGCATGTTGAATGTCTTCCTCAACCTCTCGCTGGTAATGGGATAATATCATTTCCGATATGAAAAATGAGTTACAGGCAACCACGAGATCAAGCACCGAAACATGTTACTGGTTAAGGAAACGGGAATTTTTTTGTAAAGGGTGCGTGTGTTTCTGTTTGTGTGTGTGTAATGATAGAAGACCTTTGACAATTTAATATGTAAAGATGACCACTTACTTTGCAAAGTAAGCCATTGAGGTCATGTCGCATTGATATCGCAAGTTTGGCGGCAATTTAATAGGTATGAACAATGAAATGACAATATTACCCTCAGTGACGAGGCACTTAACGAGAAAAAATAACGAAAGTTAGAAAAAAGTAGCTCTCGGTGGCTGTTTTGCAAAAAAAACGTAAATATATATATATTTTTTCTTTCTATTTTATTTTTTATTTTTTTGCAACAAAAATCGTCTCGATGTGATCCTTGCGTATTCGTATTACTTTAGGGACCAAATTTGCAATTTACCCTTTTTGTTTTTAGCCACTTTTGGCACTGGCCGGTGGCCAATAGTCTCGGATGCTGATGGTGCATGTTTCATAATTTTAAAAAGAAAATCTATAAACACATGTAGGTTTTTAAGAACATCCACTATGATAAAGTTTTTACAAAGGCTTATACAATAAACATCATTAATTTTTAGACCTTTTGATATTACAAACCTATATTCACTATAGTATAAACCTTTACAACTTCATAAAATGTCTTATATAACAAATGCATTTTATATACTATAGTATTAGGGATGGCACCCATGGGTAATGGGCACGGGTACCTCTAACCCGTCACCCGCCCACGTAGTTTTTTTCTCACCCATCACCCACCCGTCACCTGCTAATGGGTACAATTTTCTACCCATGCCCATGCCCATGCCCGTGGGTATTTATTGCCCATGGGTAAACCCATGGGTTAGCGTATTGCAACAAAACTATAAAACCATGATATGAAACCTAAATATAAAATTGCATAACAAGACACCAATCAATTTACCAAATACCAAGTTTAAAAAATACTTAAATACACGTCCAAAAGTAGCAATTAAACAACATTACACCAAATCACATGTATACAAATTTAATTATTTGATCTTTCATATTCTCTTTTTAGTCATGAAACTCAAACAAACTTTTAGGTTAATGTGTTTTCTTGACACTTGGTAACTATTAAATGTATACCATGCAATATCATAAATATTTTAATTAGTATAATTAATTTTAACATGTGTTTATGGGTGCTCCCACGGGTATTTTGAAGGGTATACCCATGGGTATTTTAAATCGGTTTCATGGGTTTACCCGCGATGGGTATGCCGCACCCGTCACCCGCCCGCCACCCACTGATGGGTACAAATTTTCACCCACGACCCACCCGTGGGTGAAAACTGACAATTTTACCCACCCATTTCTGTGCGGGTACCCGCGGGTTGTGGGTTTTTTCTCGCCCATTGCCATCCCTATATAGTATAAACTTTTACTACCTCTCCATGCCACATAGACATGAAATAATGTTCACTATGGTTGAAAAAAACATAAACATTTTTATATTTTTAAACCTTTTCGTAAATCCACCATAATGGATGCCCTAAGTAATTTGTAGTTGGGTTAGGCACATTGCAATAAAGTGATAATTTTTGAGAAAATTACGTTACGAAAAAAAATATATATGTGGTTCAGGGGCATGGTGAGCTTCATAAATGTAATGACGCCCAAAATGAAAAGTTTAGGACCATATTCTCACAATCAAAATAGTATCCTTTTTAAGCCCTCACAAAAACATTGGTACACGGAAAACCCCCGACTATAGATTTTTTTTGAAAGGTTTGGTTCAGCGGTAAGCCAGATGTCCAAGACAGACATCCCCCCAATCGACCCGAGTTCGAATCCTACCCACCGGTGTCCCTTTGCCTAAGCTCAACCGAAATGGGAAATTTTTTGTGGTTCCGCAAGGATCGAACCTGGGTCTGCCCCAAGATGGGAACCCCGAAGGGAAAACCCACCTTACCTCCATCCGACTATAGATAGAAATCCATAATGAACTCACAAAACTATTCTACATTTGAATAGAAAATGGCATGTTATGTTCATCCAATATAATCGTGGAGAATGATTTTGTTTTTGAAGGTTTATTAGATTTTATAACATTACCTTTTTAAGGGGCGATGTAAAAATTTGTGTTAGAGGTGATATTAGTTAAAGATGGCAATTTTAGGTCAATTGTTGAGTTTTACCAAAAATTGTAGATAAATCCAATTATATATTTTTGTGACACACAGATTAAAAAATTGCTTAAAAACTCTCTAAACAAGAACTGTTTATTTACTGTTATTCTCTAATAATTTTTTCATGATAACTACTGTTATGCTCTAACAAAAATTTTCTCAAAACTAAGGAGACTGTTTTTTTTAAATAGGTAGGCCAACCCGACCCAAAACATGTTTGATCATTACTAACTAGGCACTATATCAGTTATCGGTAACTCTAGTATCAGTTACTCATAATAATATATTACATATCTTTTGTTTTATCATTACTAACGAAATGTACTCATATTTGGTTACTTTAGAGCACTCCCAACAATAACACCATAACACCAATAACACCGTCCACGTCAGCGCCACATCAGCTTTACCATTTAACATTAACATCCCCAAAAAACACCCACAACAATAACATCCCAATAACACCATAACACCACTAATATTTCATATTTTCAATTTCAACCCCTAAACTAAATCATACACTTCATTTTTTAAACTAAAACAAACATTTCATTAAAACTTAAAACATATTACAATACGAAACTAAAAAAAAAAATACAACGAAATAAAAAAAAATACAACGAAATAAAAAAAACCATACAACGAAATAAAACGTTACAACAAATTAAAGGAAATGACGAGAATACGATCTACTCACGAGGTTTCAAGTTATATTTTTTGATGATTCGATCTTTTTCGTCATTGATCCACTGCACGACCATTGGATCTTGCCCCGCAGTAGGCGTCATCAAAAACTTTATTTCTTCCAACCGGGTTATTGTGAGATCTTTTTCCTGCGCGGCCCGATACGCCGCTTCGGAGACTTCTCGTTTCATACGAAACTCGTTTGCCATAGTTTCGGTGAAATAAGCTGACGAGCTCGTTCCTCCAGAGCTTGTTCCCCCAGTACTTGTTGTAGTCTCGGATCTTGGTTTCTTACTAGCACGTTTCTTTCCCATGGGCCGAGGTTGTTCATCTTGACCAAACAAATCCTCGTTTGTTTGGCTTGGGACTTCGCCGGTTAAATCGACCGGTTCCGGCGAGTTCCATTTCTTATAATGACGCAAAACCTCCCAAGCGTCTTCGAGGCCAAAAGCTGATCCCTTGGTTTCCTCACGATACCATTGCTTTGCCCGTTGCATCACATCCAGCTCACTTTCCCCGCTTCGTTGATCACGTTTCGAACGGTTGTAATGAGAGTTGAACTTTGTGCATATGCCGTTCAAAGTTTTCCACTTGCTTGACAGCATGTCCTTGTTGCGCCGTTGAAAGTTGTTTTTATTGAACTCATTTCGCACCCGATACCAAAACGTATCCTTGGGTTGGCACTTTCCAACTTTCGGATCCTCCGAAACAGCTATGTAACATCTTGCAAGTAATGCTTCCTCTGCTGGAGTCCAACGTGAGTGAACAACAACTTCGCCTTCATCAGAATCAACTGGTTCGGGCTCGGGGTCTTTGGATTTCTTTGATTTTCGCTTAATGCGACCTTTTCCTTTTTTTGGAGGAGACGTGGGTGTGTCAGCAACATCATGTGTTTCAGTTTGTGATTGTTGTGATTGTTGTGTGAATTGTAGGTTTTGAAAGTTAGAGTTTAAGGTGTTTTGTTGGTTTTGTTGTTGCCAATACAGAAATGCTTGATGTTGTTGATACATTTCTTGGCTCGATAAGCCTAGTGGGTTGGGGATTGAAGATGAACCGGCGTTCGGGTTAGATGATGAACCCGGGTTTGAGGGATTCCACCCACTAGCAAGAAGATTGTAGAAAGTATCATCGTTGCCTCCCGACATTGTTTTTTTTTGCAGTTAACCGAAGTTGAAAGATTGAGAGAATGGAGAGGATTTAGTAGTGGAAGTGTGAAAAGAAATGGTGTTTTAATTGGGTATTTATAGTGGTAAAAAAAGGTTTTTGAAATTTTTTTTTGAAAATAACGGCTAGTAGCCGTTTAGGGTGGTTTTTGAAAATTTTTTTTGAAAATAACGGCTAGTAGCCGTTTTAAGGGTAGAAAGTGTAAATTTTTTGAAATTTTTTTTTTTTTTTTTTTTTTTGCGCCTCCCCTTTAACGTGCGTTGCCAAAGCAACGCCGGCTGCGTTTTTCCTCTTTAACGCCGAGCTCCCAACGGTAATAACGCCGGTAACGCCGTTTTTTTGCGTTTAACGCCGTTACGGCGTTACCGTTGGGACTGCTCTTACCCACCAATTCTTTCCTCTTTCAGTTTCACAATACACTTTTGGTTCTCATGAACACTATAAAATGCCTACGAGTTCAACCTTTGATCATACATCCCATCTTTCTTTACACAAAACCCATTGTTCAATCTCAACACACTACAGAAACGAATTTGATGTACAATCTAGTAAGACCACTCCTAGTTTGTGAGCATCGTCACTAAGCAGCCACAACTGTGACAGATTCCACAGGTCAACTAACCCCAAAGGAGGTTAGAGTTTCCTTCAATGAGGTAGTTGAGCCATGACTAGTTCACCGACGATCTAATGCAAGTGCTCGTAACAATGGCATCATTGGTCGTAGTGGGGAACAAGTCGTGGTTTGCTCTTCAAATTCTTAGTTTAAGAGAAACTTAACTTTAATGAGGATGAAAACGAAATCAAGGTTAATAGATTAGCAAGAAATCGATATGACCTCATCCCAGAAGACCTCGAAATCTGGGGCTCAAGGAAAAGGTGTTGCTGATATTGAAGAAGATGAATTTTCATCGGTTGAAGATATGCCAGACGGGTATAGGAAATTAAAGTATAACAAATGGAGTTTACTTCAATTAACCGGTTTGATATTAATCATTGGTGCATTAATTTGCACATTAGTGACACCAAAACTAAAAATTAAAAAATTGTATGATCTTGAGTGATGGAAATGGGAAGTAATGATATTTGCTATCATTTATGGAAGGTTGGTTTCTGGATGGGGGATTCGAGTCTTGGTGTTTTTCATTGAACAAAGCTTTTTATTGAGAAAACGTGTTTTATATTTAGTTTACGGGTTAAAAAAAGCAGTTCAAAATTATATCTGGCTGGGTATGATTTTAATAGCGTGGCAAATTATATTCGATAAAAAGGTTGAAAGGATGACATTTGGAAAGAAGGTTTTGCCTTATGTGACCAAAATTTGGATATGTCTTTTGGTGGGAACAATTTTTTGGTTATTTAAAACTCTAGTTATCAAAGTTCTTGCTTCAAATTTCCACGTCAGCAAGTTCTTTGACAGGATTCAAGACGCGTTATTTAACCAATATGTGATTGAAACACTGTCGGGCCCGCATCTGATTTATATTCAACAAGAACAAGAAGAGGAAGATTGGATGATAGAAGAGGTCGAGAAGCTTCAAAATGCGGGTGCAAAGTTACCATTGCAACTTAGTGAAACTATCCTTAAAGACTATCGAAGTAGTACACCAATACTAGGAAAAACGAAGCTAATAGTCCTAAGAGAAAGAATGATGGGAGCATGATTGATCACTTGCATAAATTTAAATCAAGGAATATTTCCGCTTGGAATATGAACAGGATGGTGAATGCTATAAACACGAGCTTGTTAACTACCTTAGATGAACAATTGTTAGACATGACTGGTGAGGAAGACGAGGAGGCTTCTATGCATATAACTAGCGAAAATGAGGCTAAAGTTGCAGCAAAGAAGATATATTTCAACGTCGCACAAGCTGGATCAAAGTAAGTTTTTAACTCTATATGCGCCAGGACCATTGCTCTAATTTAAAAGTGTCTTTATGTATCAGATTATTACACTTCTTTGTTTTAATAGGTACATTTATATTGAAGATTTGATGCGATTTTTGTGAGATGATGAAGCTTTGAAAACAATCCAACTCTTTGATGGAGCAAGTGAGACCAAAGGAATCAGCAAACGAGCTCTAAAAAATTGGATGGTATGGTTTGTTTGTATTTTGTTTTCATGATTACTAACTCATCTAAATTCTAGTGATAGTTATAAAGTAAACCATATAATTACTAATATATCTGGTTGCGATGAGAAAGGATTTGGTTTTCAGGTGGGCCAAAACAAATAAAAAAACAAACTGCAGAAAAAATGGTATGGTAAACTTGTTTACCTGATGGACGATCAAAGTTTTGTAACTTTATTTTTTCAATTGATGTCATAAACTAGTACCCTCTTGGATGAGGCTGTCTTATTGATGAAGTCAGGAATTTTCAGTCATACGAGCCAAAATTAATAAATTTCTCCAAACAAAATACTAAGATGTGAAACAAAACTAAGATATGAATTATAATTTGTATAAATAAGCAATAACCAAACACCCAAATAAACTAAAACGACGACAAAAAATAGATAATCACATAACTTCTCATTATTAAACACTGTTCAATTGTCGTGTTAAAAAAGGTGATGAAATCGAGTCTCCGTGACTCCATGATTAACTAGAGTGGTATGGTAATTTCGTTTAGTCAATCGAGTCTTCAGATGCATTTTATTTGGATGAGTCAGTCTTTATGTTTTATAGGTGGACCTATTAGCTTAGTTAAGTAGATACATTACAAAATATACATATACTCGTATCCGCTATAAGTGTTGGGTTGGCCATGGCCCATCCCACATATAACGTGGCTCCGTCCCTGGTTGCGATATGATGTGTTTGCCATCATATTTGGGTCATCGCCTTTACCTTGTATGGAACAAAAAAAAATTTAAAAGAAGAGTTCGTTCTTGCGATATAATGTATATACTAAAACTATGTTTGTTTCACAGGTTAATGTGTTCCGAGAGCGTAAAGCTCTTGCACTGTCTCTCAATGACACAAAAACAGCCGTGCACAAGCTCCATCAAATGTTAAATGTTGTTGTGGCAATCATAATTGGTTTGTGATTTGGCTTCTTATACTAAGAATTGCAACAACTAACTTCTTCATATTCTTAAGTTCGCAACTAGTTTTGGTAGCGTTCTTGTTTGGAAACACATGCAAAACATTGTTTGAGGCCATTATTTTCTTGTTTGTAGTCCATCCATTTGATGTTGGTGATCGTTGTGAGATTAATGGTGTTCAAGTTAGATTAAAAGATTACCAAAAAACATACATTTTTCTCTGATTTTTGGTTTCTAATTGTAGCAACTCGTAAATTTGAATAAGGTAAAATGACTATTTTACCCTTTGACTTCTTAAAGTTTACCTTGACTTTTTACTATTTGACTTTTACCGTAACGTAAAAGCAAATATTGTAACTGGTAGTAACCAGTAATTTCCCAAGTTAAATAATTCAATCTGTTTCGAATTATTACACTCTGAACGTTTTTGTTCACCTATGACTATAATTAATTATTTAAAGTTGTTACTTTATTAATTACGAAAGTTTAATCGTGTAAACTTTTCTCGCGGTCAACACAAGACTACGATAAGTCTAGGTGTTCAAAATACTCTATTTTCACCAATAGTCATATTTTATATGAACTATTGCCACTTTGTTAGTTTTGCATAAATATTTTACTCTTTATGTAATACGCGTACTCGAACCTATGTTATTAGATTTTAACAACATAGTCGCACCCAAATAGACTTCTCACACCTTTAATATACTTAGTTGGAGTATATTGATAAGTTTAGACATTTTCATAAGTATTATATTTTTACGTTACCCGATTTTAAGTTTCGTGAATTAAGGGCTTAACATTAGTAATTACCGGGACCAAACTATACCCTCTAATCACTAAATTATCACTATAATATAAGAAAACTACATAATATCTACACTTCATCAACACATGCCACGTTCATATATGCATGTCCACCTCTAGGACATGTGTTTATCCAAATTTGCAAGACTTCTTGGCTAAGCTTAAGTTAGATATTTGTTTTACAACTTGTGACATATAACTAAGATCAAAGTTTCATATTTCTCTTGGCCTTCCCTTTGCCGTACACTAACAACCATCACACAGCATCATAGTTGATTTTCATGTTACAAGATGTTAAAGAAAGTTGAAGGTGTTGATGAGCTCTACCTAGTCCAAGTGGTGATTTGTTGATTTAAAGCTTGACACAAAACTTATACAAGTTGTTTAAGGACTCAAGTAAAGGGGTTATTTCAAGGGTATGAAGATTAGTAAAGTTGGGTTAGAAGGATGAAGACAAGGGTTGAAGATTGAAAGAAGTTAGGCTTGATTATTTGTAACTACTCAACCCAACTTTGTAAGAGTTTGTCTAATATTTCTTATCATTCAATATGGTTATAATAATATTTATTGGATGTAAATTTGATATAAGTAGTATATGTAATATGGCTTGATTGATGTTGTACATGAAGTTTGTAGCATGAAAAATAAGCTAGAACAAGCCTTAGGTGGGTTTTGTAAGTTGAAATCTGGAACATGCCCAAAGATTGATTAAACTGACCATATCAGTAAAATTTGAGGTTAATTCAATAAGATAGGCTTGTATAGCTATGTCTTATGGTCGTTTCGCCGGGTGGCGCACCTCATAACTCCTCCCGATGAGTAAATGAGAGAAAATGGCAAAACATGTCAAAATCTGCACATCAGATTTCATTTAAGAAAAGCCCATGGTTCTGGTCATTTCTGGAAGTCGACTCAGTTTTATGAAATGTAGCCAAGACCTAAACTTGAAGTTTGGCGAAAGCCGCGTGTCAAAAAAAGTTGTAGAACTCAACTTATGGTCGTTTTGGCAGGGCTGAATGTGCAGCCAAACTTTTTGCAATGAAATATAGGTACTTACTTGTTATTAGACAATTGATATAAGTAAACTTTGGACTTTGGACTTGATTAAGCTTGAGAATCTGTTGGAGGAAGTAAAAACTAAAACTTGGGCTTTTGAATCACTTGAAATGGACTTATAGATAAAAAGTTATGAGTAAAAGAAGATGACTAGATGAAATTGGTTATTATGTCAAAAAGTCTTCTGAAACGATTTTAAATTGCGAATTAGACCATTTTCTGGTCCGAGTCAGCAAAAGTGTAAAGCACGAAAGTTGCTCGGAATGAAATTTTCTTCAAAAACTTAGGTGCACGTAAGCTGAAAGTGATCGAAAAGTCTAAAAAACAACAAAAACTACACGGACCTGTTGTGACCAGAAAAACAGCCATGGTTAAAGAAACTTAGTTGTACTTTTGATTCTTTGAGACGAAAACAAATCCAAGGTTAAACCAAGGCTAATGTCTCAAGCTATTTTAATTTAAATATAACCACTAGATATGACCATGATTATTGTTTCAAAGTTGTTTAATTGTAATTTAGCCGCACGGCTAGTTTGGACTTAATGGCCGAAACTTGTTTTAAAACTTGGTTCATTGGGTTAGACTTTGCTAGACTTTGACAAACTAAGTAAATGACCATATGCCATGTTAAAATACTTCACGACACACAACTTATATCATCATATCGTCACACAAGTCAATCAATATTCTTTGACGAAACACGACACATGTTTTATATAACATTTGTCTCGTCAAATACTTTACTTATAAATGACAAGTACAATAATAGTAAGGAATTTCATTATCATAAAGAGGCCTCTTCGGGGTGTCGTATCGACGAGTTGTGGATTTACGATTTAAAGTGTCCTGGCTTCTCATACGTTCACTACACGACCTCTTGATTTTGATAGCCCGAACGATGGTACGAGGTTATTTATAAAAGGGCTATAAGCCAAACAAACACTTAAGGGATACCTTAACTTAATATCCATGTACAACATCATAAGCCAACATACTACATATACTTGTACACTTATATCGTACACTGTACTAAAACGCGATTACTATGCTTTCATAGGTAATCGTTAAAGATCGTGATCTTATCATACTCTACCGTTGATAAACATTATATCGTTACACTTCGCTGTTGATTACTACTGTGAGTTTCATAGCCCCAACTTTTGTTTAACTGTTTTATAAACTCTTTGGGGGAGATACATGCTACTGCTTTTACTACATGCTAAAATGCTTTATTATGGACAATTACTTGAAAACTGAATGCCTTGACTGTATTACTGCATGCCACTAAGTTGTTTTTGCCAAAAGTCCCCAATATCATGGACCACTAATCACTAGGAGTGAGCGCAAATATTGTGGATAGGCCTATCGGAATTGACGAACCCGTCTATGTTATCGGAAATAACAAGGCGCACTATATTTGAGATTATCTAGGTATAAGGCAAAATACCTACCCGGGGAAAGTTATTTATTTATATATATATATATATATATATATATATATATATATATATATATATATATATATATATATATACATTATATATAAGAGGAGGCATGCCACATAAAATGCCACTTGGCATCCCATAATGCCAAGTCATATTTCCATGTCATCATTATATTTATGTGACATTTTTTTTTATTTTTTTAAATGACATGTCATCATAATTTGTCTACCTAAGCAACAAAATAATGTATTAAAATCCGGATTAATTTTTAGAAAAAATGAAGCTCCATAGGTTCGAACTTGAGGCGTTTTGAATATTATGAAACATGCTAACCACTAGAGCAACATAATTTTTTGATTACATTATGCAAAGCCAAATCTATAAACTTAAAAAAACAAATAAAAAACAGTATTTAGTATTATCATCTATAGTTTATCGTAATCTTTACCAGTTTATTAAAAAACCCTAATCTCCTAAAACATAATCACGTTCTTCCACCAAAAACCTCCACAACTGCTTTAAACAACCATCAACGGTCTCTTAAAAAAACCCTAAAGCAAAAGATTGCAACAGTACATGAATAAAGAAGTTAGGATACGTTTCGTTAGAGATTATTTAACAGCCTGCCTTTCTTAACGTTTTTTTTTCAAAAATTAACACTACGTCGCAAAAATTCATGGTTGTCCCGAGACCCCCGAGACCCACCCTGGTTCCGTCCCTGACTACCACCAACCCAAAGGTTTGTTTTCTTATATTTTTTGTTAAGTCTCTAAGTTTCAGTTTATCTTTGTTTTGAGTTCAAGATCTACAAATCCGTGTGGCTTATGTGTACATGAAAGGTGTTTTCTGTCTTAAAGTATGGCTCTTTTTATGTCAATTTTATTGCATGTTCATTGCCAAAACTCATAATGTGTTGTGGAAGATTTTTGTGTTTAATGTGATTTGTTTTGGTCCCATGATTATATAAAGTTCCTAAAGTTCCTACTTCTCTTCACTGACTGTCTTTTACATGGCAAGAAATTGTTATAAACTTTACGGACATATAAAAAAGACAACGTAGATTGCCAAATAGCCTTTGGCCTGGTAATATGTGAGTGGCAAGAGATATATACGGTTACGCTGTAGCAGATGCGCTCGGAGCTGAACACGTACACATCAATCTTATATGAGACATGCTGCCTCAACTTGATACATAATGATCCAAGGTAACTACCATACTGGATGTTTCAACTTTCCATTCTTTGAAATAGATATCTTTTTAAGTGTTGAGCAATATAAACGATAAATGATACACCACACCAGATAGGCATCAACACCACTAGCTACCCAAACTGGCCTTTCACGAGGTTCACATCTCAATTCGTGTTTTCTTTTCTCTTTCTTTGGTTGGAAGAAGTGGCTATTTTGATCTGTATATGGATTAAAGGAATGTTTGGAGTGCATTTTTCCTCTAAGGTTCTTAGAGGTCAAGTGTGCCACAATAAAATAGAATGATTCATCTTTTTTATGTAAACATGTATGACTTTTACCCTTAATAGACAATTTGAATGTCGAGTGTGCATCTTTGAATCTTTATATGCACTTTGCTGTTTCAAGAATTTTGATCTGATTGCGAGTACTGATGATCATTCAGCTTCTATTTCTTCAGTGAAATTGACTGAAAATGGACGCAACTTATTCGCTAACGGGGACCCTCATTATGCACATCAAACAAGGGAGTTTTTTTTGCAGAAGAAAACAACCAACATTGGGGATGGCAACAATGCTGAAAGTCAGAGCTTAGGGGAAGATTATAACATAACAGCAAAGCGATATAAACCAAAGCCTAGAAAAAGATAATAACGGGATAAAGAATTTGGATAATGAAGATAGGGATGTACTTGTAGAAAGCACAATATCCATGGAAACTTCTGTTTTGGTCAGCGAGGTTATGGTATCCCAAGAGGTGCGATAACAGGATTCACAAACTAATAAGGGAGAGGTCTCAAACTTCATCTGATATTGGCAGCCAGGTAGTTGAGGTCAGCCAAGTAAAATCTGATTCTATTTTTATTGATAGTGTGTCAATTACTGAAAACAATGAACTAAAGGATAATGTAATTGATGATGATGTCAAAATAGAACTTGATGTTAAGCCTGAGATGGCTGCACAACCATCATTCAGCAAAGTTGCCCTTGACGATGTCAATACAGATCCAGTGTTGTGGCTGATGCGCCACTTGAGGACATGGTTACTACCGAAGAGAAACATGTCGACGTTGCTGAAACTATATATATATATCCAATAAAAATGATAGTGAAGATGCAGGTTCTCTAGAGAAGTTAAATTTGGATCGAAGTTCTGGTGATGATTTCATGGAAGAGGATATATTGGAGACTAAACAAATTGATTCAAAATTCAGTTCTCAAGACATAGGAGATATAAATGAGAAAATGCAAGAACCTCCAATAAAGGAAGATGAACCTCTTGATGTTATGATCGAGGCTACACCTGCTGCTAGATCTCTACTCAATGATTAGGTATACACGTTGAAATAGTATATCTTATGCTATACCTGCTGCTAGATCTCTACTCAATGATTAGGTATACACGCTGAAATAGTATATCTTATGCTATGAGGTTATAAGTTGTTTTTATCTTTTTATTGCTTGAAACCACGTATGCTGTTTGAGATTGAGTATCCAAACTGCTTATCTTCTTTAATCAAAGAGCAATAACCAGATACATCATATCAATTAGTAACCCAAACACACCCTTATTTTATTTTGTTTATCTCTAACTATCTACGTGTTCCGACAGAGACCATCTTATAGCATTCCGTACATCAACGGGTGGACACAAACCACAGAGGATTATATTTTATAGGTTAATTGATATTAAATTTGATTTTTCTTTTTTCACTCTTTTCAATATGCTATTTTTATTTATTACATAAATTGTTTATTCACAGAGATGGAATTCTTCGCACATTAGCAAAATTACGAGGTATATTGTAGTTGTTTAGTTTTTTTCAATTGATATTTTGTTTGAAAAGCTATTAAAGGCGCACTTGTTTTTGTTAGATGAAGTTGTAAATTTTAAGTTTGGAGCTATTCGTGAAACTACCGTATGGCTTTCCCCAAGAATTTCCCAACTTTGTAAGAGCCGGAATTTAACGACCAAAGGATTGAAAGATGATCTGGTTAAGAGATTGGATGACGCTGTTTCGTGCTGCAAACCAAACTCATCACAATGGCGTCAATGACATTAACCATCCTAAGGTTCCATCTGACGCCATATATAAAATAACCACATTGGATACGCAGGTCATGGTCGAATTATACTTTGCCTATCATGTTAACTGTCTAAAAATAAAATAACAAAAAAATTGATGAAAAAGAAACAGGTTGATAAAGTCAAATGGGTCAAAAGATGCCCAAAATGTATATTATGTTGGTCAAATATATAATTTCAAGCAATATAAATATAATGAGTTTGTGATTGTAGCTATCGTTGTTCTTAACTGTCTATACATTGCAGCCAATGTTAAATTCTACTATCAAATGCATCTATTGTTTTTTATATTGTTTCTTGCAAAGAGAACAAGTTACTATACTGTTTAACTGACGAACATAGTTCTGAAACACTCAAGGCGCACTAAGGCGCAAAGGGGGGCATAGAGCCTCGAGGCGAGGCGCATTCCAAGGCGCGAGATTCATGAATACGAGGCGCACTAAATAAATTAAATTTTTTTTCACATATGTGACCATATATGTAGCTTAAATAACACAAAATAACATAAAAATACTTAATACATGACACATATTGTCATTATAAATATTAAAATAGATCAGTTGTCACTTCTCAAATGGATCAACTCTTTGGCTCGATGACCTATATAGAGATTAAAATCTATATTAGACTATATATGCTCGTGTCCTACACTTGCAGAATTACATCTAACAAAGCTCACAACTTAACCCAAAATATCAGGCAAGCAATGCATTAATATTCAAGGCATAATGTCATAGTTTCATGATAATATGTCATAAAAAATACTTAATAAAACAACATAACTTCTTAAAGAAAATTTCAATCAATAAATAAACATAAAATCAGTTCAAATTTACAAATCAGACAAATACTCAACCTATGACTTAAAAGGTCCATGTATAGAACTTATAAGGCCCATGATTCTTATCCTAATATTTAGAAAAAATTCCCAAAAACCAGTAACATGTCCGAGGCGCACAAAATCCCCAAGGCGCAAAGGCGCAAAAAGCCCCAAGGCGCGCGCTTTTTGTGGGATTCATGCATGTTGTGAGCCTCGATCTAAAAAAAGCCCAAAGGCTAGAGCCTCGTGCGCCTAGGCGCCTAGGCGCGCCTTAGGCGCGATTTTGACAACTCTGCTGACGAAGTTTTTGAAATGATTGGAAATATTGGAAGGTGTCTGGTAGAGTTATTTGGAGCAGAAACTATGTTGCAAAGGATATCGAGTTTGGAACTAAGGCTCGTGCTGCAATGTTGCTTGGTGTGAAACAGCTTGCTGAAGCTGTAAAGGTCACAATGGGACCAAAGGTGAGTTGTTCTTTTAGTCATTATTTTTTGTATTTATTTGCAAAAATCTGTATTGAACTAATAATAATCTTTTTTATGTTGCATCAGGGGCATAATGTGATTTGAGCAAAATCATGGGAGTCCAAAGGTGAAAAAAGATGGTGTTACCGTAGCAAAAAGCATCAATTTTGAGGAAAAGGCTAAAAACATTGGTGCTAATTTGGTGAAGCAAGTCGCAAGTGCAACCAATTCTGTTGCGGGAGATGGTAAATAGTTTATGCATATCATTATACAAGTATAGGGAAACTTTCAGAACAAAATCAAAAACTTTAGTCAAATGTGCTGTTTTTATATGTATTGTGTAGAGGTGGCAATGTTCAGCCCGTTAGTAAATAAATGGGTTGATTCAGGTTATGCTTATTCTCTAAGGATACATAACCTTTTGTTCAAGGTTCAATGTTCCTCTGATTCCATAACCTATTATATTTTTTAGGTTATGTATGTTCAAAAATAGGGTAGTCATACCCTATTATCTTCTGTTCAATGTTCAATTTGGACCTGGATGAATTCAAGCGGGCTTTCAGGTGACCCGTCTAGGATTATCCGTTCTTCACTGATGCGGATACCTCTATGTTTGGCAGTGAAATCTGTGTTGACCAAGTTGACAAAGACGTTGGAAATGGGCTCAATTAGACCTTTAGTGACCATAACACGGAGAAGTATTGTGTCAAGATCATCGGGAGCTCTGGAAGATGCGTAAGTGACCTTTACGGATTTTACTCCACTTCCACCTGCTACGAGTTGTACAGCTAACCTTCCGAGATTTTCAGATAGTGTAACATATGGCTTGAGTTCTATAAGAACCTCAGCAGGAACCATTGGAGCATTGACTGCTGTAGCAGCAAGCTCGCCTCTTAGAGCTCCAACAACAGCTTCAGCAATTTCAATAGCGACTCCTTCCTGAGCTTCCATGGTACTAGCACCAAGATGAGGAGTAACAGTCACATTATCATGTTGCACCAATGTGCTATCCTTTGGCGGAGGCTTGACAGTGAACACGTCAAGTGCAGCCTGTGCTACAATTCCAGCATCAAGTTCCCTAACTAATGCATCTTCATCAATCACTCCACCACGAGCAACATTGACTATTCTAACTCCTTTTTTCATCTTAGCAAAGTTCTCATCATTCAAAATCTTATTAGTAGCAGGAGTAAGAGGCATGTGAAGTGAGATGAAGTCAGCAGTAGCGAGAGCTTCATCAAAGCTAACCAATTCGACTCCAATAGCATGAGCACGGTCAGCTGGGGCATAAGGGTCATGTGAAATCACATGCATACCAAGACCCTTAGCACGTCTAGCAACTTCTGTTCCAACCTTACCAAAACCCATAACTGCAAGTGTCTTACCAACAAGTGACACACCAACGTATTTGTTCCTCAGCCATTTTCCAGCTTTAATAGAAGCATCAGCCTGAGCCACATTCCTAGCCATAGCAGTAAGCAACGCAATCCCATGCTCAGCAGCCGCCACAGTATTAGCAGTAGGATCATTAACAACCAAACACCCATGTTCAGTAGCAGCACTCAAATCCACATTATCAATCCCAACACCAGCTCTCCCCATAACTTTCAACCTCCCACCTGAGCTTTCGAAAACCTCTCTACTCACTTTCGTCCCATTTCGCACGATAAGCGCATCGCATAATGAGATCTTGGTGTTCAGCTCTTCTATCGATTGTATTTCACGACTTTTCCAAGGAATCAGTATTTTTGTCTCATGAATGTCACTGTGAAGTGCTGTTTAATTGTAGTTCATTGACAGTTGTTACATGTTGCAGGACATCTTTAACCTTCTTCCCAATCTAAATGTTGCTGAGTTGGTGAAGGCATTTGCAGGTATCTATCTCATAGAGGTAGAAAGATTATTAGAGATTCGTACTCTTGCTTTCGCACTTTGTTTTATTTACTCCTTAATTTTGCAGTGAAAACCAATGATCAGATGCTTGTTATCTACCTTTCTTCTCTCATCAGAAGTGTGATAGCCCTTCACAACTTAATCAATAATAAGGTAACGCCAATTGTCTATTATGCCCCATATCATCAGTATATTATTAGTTCTGTATGCTTGGTTCTCATAAACTATCTTGCTTTATTTTTGATGTTTAAAAAACTTATCGGGGGGTAAAGATGGGTGATCTAAATTTAACCCCTCCCCCTCTTTCTACAAAAAAGAAAAATTAATAAAATAAAAGGAAAAAAAGATTTGGAACATACTTTAGTTTTAGATGTGGCAATATCAACCATATACGTGTGAACAGGCTGTATTTGTTTCTTCATAGTGAGTTAATCAGTAAAAAGCGTTTTACCAACGTATTTGATCTTAATAAGGACTGGAAGAGTCATTGCGGAAGCTGCAACCATGACGAATGATCTATACAAAGGGTTTGATGCAGTGAAGTCTGTGTTTGCCATATTGGACCGTTACACCTGTATAAAACCTAAAGTAAGTTAGTGAATCAGAGATCATAGAGGCCGCCAATGCTCATGATTTCATAGCGGCTTTGAAAAATGGGTATGACATTAGTATATGCAACCCGATAGAAGCATTGTGAAGGCTGACATTGAAGAGTACTTAGGTATCTCTCAGCAAAACTTACTTATGTGTACTCTACAGTTCAACTGACGCTAATTTTTGTTAAGATCCTAAGGTTACTTGATGATATTGACACACTACAAATACACTTTGGCTACCTTTGACTCCTTTAACATATTTGACCCGTTTTCATTGCAGCTAAACCTTTAAATTTTACCCATTTGTCCTGTTAGAGATTATATTGCCTACCCGGTTGGTATCTTCTTTGGTATGCATATTCCTGCTTATGTGATGGTAGATAGAGTCGATCTCGGTCCTTAACTTTTAGCTGCACTGATTTAAATAGTTAATTAACTCTAATGAGGCAATGTTAAAAAAATAGTTGGCCTGATGAAAATGGGTCAATGAGTCAAATGGGGCAAAACTAACCTGGAGTGTTTTAGATACATAAAGCCATCTGAATCATTTTACTCAAAAATATAAGCTAATTTTATTTATTTATTTATTTATTATTTATTTTTTCTTTTCATGGAATGGAGGTTGCTTCTACTTGAAAAGTCGCAGGCACTTCTATATTCCTAATTTACACTACACGGTGCAATAGATGTTGGCAATCTCCTGAAGCCGATGCTTGGTCGTGGGGAGTTACGATGCATTGGTGCAACAAGTATCTTAAAAACATTAGATCAGTATTTAGATTATTGTTGAAATATCAAACTCACCAAGTAGAAATGTCACCTTATTGTTGATTTTTTAATGTATGGAACTTCCTAAATCAATTCTATTCAAAGATTGAGATTATTGTTGTGGTTCACAAATTATACAATTAAAAGGGTATACAACTTCATTTGTACAGGTATTTATATCGTTAATAAATCTACATTGTTTCAAAAATCTTTTTTCTTCATATGTTATAGGTACTATTGTGTGTATTTCAACATGGATATAATGTAACTATACACATATAAAGGTAACAGACTTATCTTGGCTACTCTGTTCTAACATTTAATTTTGAAGATAAAATTGCTTCTCCCACGACACAACAATAAAGACAGATTCTTTCTTTAATACAGTTAATTGTGATATATATAGATGTGTCTTTGCATGTATAACAAACTGGTACATGAAGAACGTGGCCAGGTAAGTCTTCAAAAACTAAATCGTTTTATATATATACAATCTTTTACTTTTTAATAATGTTATGCAAACGTGGATGGATCCAAAATTTCATGTTAAATTGCTATGCCATCTAAAATCAATAAAAAATGAACGAGTATGTCCCTTTCACGTACTTATTAAGTTTCACTAAAATGGAAAATTAAAAAAAATAAACTTGAAACA
The DNA here is from genome assembly GCA_019973895.1 of Chrysanthemum seticuspe. Taxonomy (NCBI): domain Eukaryota; kingdom Viridiplantae; phylum Streptophyta; class Magnoliopsida; order Asterales; family Asteraceae; genus Chrysanthemum; species Chrysanthemum seticuspe. The sequence goes on from BPTQ01000008.1 coordinate 193,155,442, forward strand.
AATATAGGTTAGCTTCCAAATAATTGGTAAATCTACTTGTTACACTTAAATGCCTTATTAATAAGTAGAAATAAGATCTGATATGTACCCTAACATCAATTATAGTTCTTAACCGTTTAATTTAACTTTTAATTACTTTTTAGTATATAATTGTTCAATTAAACCCTAAAAATAAAAACCAAAAATCAAAATACTTACCTGCTTTTAGCCGTTTTATGGATTATGGTAACATCAATTATAGATCTTAACCATTTTATTTAACTTTTAATTACTTTTTAGTATATATTTGTTCTACTAAATCCTAAAAATAAAAACCACAAGTCATATCCTATTTATCAGTTGATTTGATAAATGTAATTTAAAAGCATCAGAAGATCGATATGCTAATATGTATCTCTATGTGCAGTACTCTATTACGTTGCAGGTCTTCAGGAGTTTCCTAGGATGTCAACGTGTTAAATTTATGGTTTGTATATAAGTGAAATTTAAAAAATTTGTAACTTATTTTACTTTTGACCTTCCAAAATATATGAAAACCATAAAATCTGAATTAATAAGGACTCAAACAAATATAAAACCTTAGGTTAGAATCGAATTCGTTTTGCCTATCATTTACATAGTATCGCAAATTGATCTCTTATATAAACACTGCCAACGGTTTTTAAATGCCTTTTAACATGTCCACTTTCAAACAATTTTCTACAACCCTTCTTTTACGCTATAAAATCCTTTTAGCCGTTTTATGGATTATGGTAACATCAATTATAGTTCTTAACCGTTTAATTTAACTTTTAATAATTTTTTACAATATATTTGTTAAACTAAATCCTAAAAATAAAAACCACAAATAAAAGGGCTTACCTGCTTTTAGTCGTTTTATGGATTATGGTAACATCAATTATAGATCTTAACTGTTTCATTTAACTTTTAATTAATTTTTAGTATATATTTGTTCTACTAAATCCTAAAAATAAAAACCACAAGTCATACCCGTCCATCGGACGGGTTTTGACACTAGTATATATATATATATATATATATATATATATATATATATATATATATATATATATATATATACAACAGTCAGTCGTAAGTGCCATGAGCTTAGAGCAATAATAACTTTCATGAAGATAATTGTACACATAGCAATTATACTACAAACTATATTGTCCACTACTGTTTTTCCTAAACTTGAAATATTGGGATCAAACTATTGTACTTACAAACCTATGAACTCACTCAACCTTTGTGTTGACACTTTTTAGCATGTTATCTCAGGTTCAAAAAGAATTAGCTGGCATGGCATGTGAAGGCACACAGAATATATTTTGTAGACAATGCATATATTATCATTCGAAAAACATCACAACTTTTATGTTGTACTTTTTATGATTGTACAAACTTGTGGGACCGGTTTGTAAACTCTGATATTTTAATCGAATGATAATTCATTTCAAAACGTCTCATTTAGAGTCGTTTTCTGTAACTTGTGCTGTGAACTATGAAGTAATACCCTAGTGACACAATCTTCCGCTGCGATAATTTTGGTGGTGTTACAGATTGGTATCAGAGCCAGGTTATAGAGAACCAGGTTGCATATGTACCTAGGCTATAACTACATCTTACATTAAACTTGTATCCTCATTGTTATCTTCAACATTCCGTGCGCCATGCCTACTCCTAAACACAATACTGTATTATTTATATAAAGACTGTTTATATAAATGATTGACTAAACACAGCTGCATATGCCTATTCCAAGGCATTATGGCACAACCAGATATCCCCGATCATATACATTTTGTGATCTACGAAACTTTCTTAGACATTGTAGTTGATACAATGATCTCATTATTATTAAGACATTGTTAATATGCAATGGTCTTCCTTATATCTCAAACATCGTGAGATACACAATTGACTTAGATATATCTCAAACATCGTGAGATACACAGTTGACTTAGATATATCTCAGACATCGTGAGATACACAATTGGCCTAAATATATCTCAGACATTAAGAGATACACAATAATTTTATCTATTTTTCAGACATTGTGTGTTGCACAATGGTCTCACTGGTATTTCTCAAACATTGTGAGAAAACTACTTCATAACTATGAACTCACCGACTCTTTTGAATGCTATGTCAATCTTCTCTGATTATTTTACTCCTCATCATCTTTGAAGATGAGTGTGAACATTCATTCCATACTCTTGGAACACTTTTGACATTTCATAATACATCGCCTGGTAACTCATCGATTAAGTATGAGTGTTGTGTTGAAAATTCTTAAGTAGGATGATTTGGAAGATCCTTATTTAAATGGAATGGGACGCCTTTTCATTTAAATAAAGAAATTATAAATCGCCGAACCATAAGTTTATGATTTCTTACTTACATAAATTGGGACGCTTCTTTATGTAAGTAATGAATTATAAATGAGTGGGCTTATTTATATCCGATATGACATGAGTATGAACTCGGACTCGAGAATCACATGTATTCTCTGAAAAGATCTAGAAAACACAATAGTGTTTTACCACTCAACAAAAATCTTAAGACCTGATTCGAACAACCTAAGTTCATTCTTAAGTTATCACTTTTGATGTTACAAATCCTTACAAACATGAACCGTTTGTTGAGCTAATAAAATTGGTTAAGGTTAATTGAAACCCGATCTGATAGAATCAGATGTTTCAAGAACATAATTGATACCCGACCTGATGGAATCAGGTGTTTCAAGAACAGAATTCGGTTGCCACAGTTTTGATTATGCACGAGGCGCATAAGTCAAAGTATTCCATATTATTGAGCTAACGTGCTGTTACACTCTTGAGCTAATGGACTTAGTTCAGTCTCGAACTAACAAACTGGGTGCGATATACCATCATCCATCACATAGACTTTCTCATGAGCTTCTCTGATTTGTTGGCTATTATTTTGGGAACACTATTTCTCGAAATGTTCTCACTTTCCACATCCCATCACCGTTTATTATTATTGTTGTTACTACTGTTATTCTGCTATTGTTAGATCCTTGAGCAGTCTAAGCTCGCATAACTTGATCCACTTGGTTATGAGACATCTGAATTGTTTCATCCAGTGTGAGTGATCAAACGAAGCTACATTCTCTTGAATACTGAGTAGAAGTTCTCATATGAACTTTACCCATAACTTCTCATTGGTTGAGACCGTCACCGGGCACACTATTGCCAACTTTTGAAAGCGACAAATATAAGTTGTGATATCAACACCACTGACAACAAGAAAACTTCATCTCCATTTCTTGCACCTCATTCCGAGGGCAATACTTCTTGAATTATAATTTCTTCAACTTAGTCCAAGAAATCTAGTGAGTATTCTCAATACTAATAGATTGAGCAACAACATTTTACCCTGACAAAGCATTGTCTAGAAGCATGCTTGCGGCTTATTTGACTTTGCAATCTTGAGCACAATTGTTGATTAGAATTTCTGGGCTTGCCGCTTACGAAATCCTTGTAAGGAATCTAGTACAATGTTTACTTCCTGACCCCGCAATATTAGGCCACACATTATCACAAGAAAGGTTACACAGATGCAAGCGTTAAATTTAAAAATATCATACTAGGATTAAGGTTTTGTTGAAAGCCTCGTTGCGGTAAGGTATGATGCATTTGGGGAAATTAGAAAAACCAAACTTAAGATATATTGGACTTTATACGATACTAGCAAGAATTGGCCTGGTAGCTTTCAGACTTGAGCTACCACCCGAACTAAGTGTATATAGGACATCTTTCGTGTGTGCATTCTGAAGAAGTGTCATACTGATGAGACACTCCTTATTTCTCTGGAAGGGATCCAGATTGATTTACATTTGATCTTATCGGAAAATCTACTGAGATCACGAACCATGAGGTCAAACGACTTAAGCAAAGTTGCATTTCTATTGTCAAAACTCAATGGAACTCTAGAAGAGGTCCTGAATTCACGTAGTAACGTGAAGATGAACTCAAATATACTGTTAGTAGATAACACTCACTGAACTTTGTGACGAAATTCCATTACAGAAGTACCCTCACCTCTTCTCGGGAACATCATTAACTCATAACACAAACTAAATCATGAGGACATGATTTCCGTAACTGGTGGAGGCGGTAGCAACTCGTAAATTTGAATAAGGTAAAATGACTATTTTACCCTTTGACTTCTTAAAGTTTACCTTGACTTTTTACTATTTGACTTTTACCGTAACGTAAAAGCAAATATTGTAACTGGTAGTAACCAGTAATTTCCCAAGTTAAATAATTCAATCTGTTACGAATTATTACACTCTGAACGTTTTTGTTCACCTATGACTATAATTAATTATTTAAAGTTGTTACTTTATTAATTACGAAAGTTTAATCGTGTAAACTTTTCTCGCGGTCAACACAAGACTACGATAAGTCTAGGTGTTCAAAATACTCTATTTTCACCAATAGTCATATTTTATATGAACTATTGCCACTTTGTTAGTTTTGCATAAATATTTTACTCTTTATGTAATACGCGTACTCGAACCTATGTTATTAGATTTTAACAACATAGTCGCACCCAAATAGACTTATCACACCTTTAATATACTTAGTTGGAGTATATTGATAAGTTTAGACATTTTCATAAGTATTATATTTTTACGTTACCCGGTTTTAAGTTTCGTGAATTAAGGGCTTAACATTAGTAATTACCGGGACCAAACTATACCCTCTAATCACTAAATTATCACTATAATATAAGAAAACTACATAATATCTACACTTCATCAACACATGCCACGTTCATATATGCATGTCCACCTCTAGGACATGTGTTTATCCAAATTTGCAAGACTTCTTGGCTAAGCTGAAGTTAGATATTTGTTTTACAACTTGTGACATATAACTAAGATCAAAGTTTCATATTTCTCTTGGCCTTCCCTTTGCCGTACACTAACAACCATCACACAGCATCATAGTTGATTTTCATGTTACAAGATGTTAAAGAAAGTTGAAGGTGTTGATGAGCTCTACCTAGTCCAAGTGGTGATTTGTTGATTTAAAGCTTGACACAAAACTTATACAAGTTGTTTAAGGACTGAAGTAAAGGGGTTATTTCAAGGGTATGAAGATTAGTAAAGTTGGGTTAGAAGGATGAAGACAAGGGTTGAAGATTGAAAGAAGTTAGGCTTGATTATTTGTAACTACTCAACCCAACTTTGTAAGAGTTTGTCTAATATTTCTTATCATTCAATATGGTTATAATAATATTTATTGGATGTAAATTTGATATAAGTAGTATATGTAATATGTCTTGATTGATGTTGTACATGAAGTTTGTAGCATGAAAAATAAGCTAGAACAAGCCTTAGGTGGGTTTTGTAAGTTGAAATCTGGAACAGGCCCAAAGATTGATTAAACTGATCCTATCAGTAAAATTTGAGGTTAATTCAATAAGATAGGCTTGTATAGCTATGTCTTATGGTCGTTTCTCCGGGTGGCGCACCTCATAACTCCTCCCGATGAGTAAATGAGAGACAAAATGACAAAACATGTCAAAATCTGCACATCAGATTTCATTTTAGAAAAGCCCATGGTTCTGGTCATTTCTGGAAGTCGACTCAGTTTTATGAAATGTAGCCAAGACCTAAAATTGAAGTTTGGCGAAAGCCGCGTGTCAAAAAAAGTTGTAAAACTCAACTTATGGTCGTTTTGGCAGGGCTGAATGTGCAGCTAAACTTTCTGCAATGAAATATAGGTACTTACTTGTTATTAAACAATTGATATAAGCAAACTTTGGACTTTGGGCTTGATTAAGCTTGAGAATCTGTTGGAGGAAGTAAAAAATAAAACTTGGGCTTTTGAATCACTTGAAATGGACTTATAGATAAAAAGTTATGAGTAAAAGAAGATGACTAGATGAAATTGGTTATTATGTCAAAAAGTCTTCTGAAACGATTTTAAAACACGAATTAGACCCTTTTCTGGTCCGAATCAGCAAAAGTGTAAAGCACGAAAGTTGCTCGGAATGAAATTTTCTTCAAAAACTCAGGTGCACGTAAGCTGAAAGTGAACGAAAAGTATAAAAAACAACAAAAACTACACGGACCTGTTGTGACCAGAAAAACAGCCATGGTTAAAGAAACTTAGTTGTACTTTTGATTCTTTGAGACCAAAACAAATCCAAGGTTAAACCAAGGCTAATGTCTCAAGCTATTTTAATTTAAATATAACCACTAGATATGACCATGATTATTGTTTCAAAGTTGTTTAATTGTAATTTAGCCGCACGGCTAGTTTGGACTTAATGGCCGAAACTTGTTTTAAAACTTGGTTCATTGGGTTAGACTTTGCTAGACTTTGACAAACTAAGTAAATGACCATATGCCATGTTAAAATACTTCACGACACACAACTTATATCATCATATCGTCACACAAGTCAATCAATAGTCTTTGACGAAACACGACACATGTTTTATATAACATTTGTCTCGTCAAATACTTTACTTATAAATGACAAGTACAATAATAGTAAGGAATTTCATTATCATAAAGAGGCCTCTTCGGGGTGTCGTATCGACGAGTTGTGGATTTACGATTTAAAGTGTCCTGGCTCCTCATACGTTCACTACACGACCTCTTGATTTTGATAGCCCGAACGATGGTACGAGGTTATTTATAAAAGGGCTATAAGCCAAACAAACACTTAAGGGATACCTTAACTTAATATCCATGTACAACATCATAAGCCAACATACTACATATACTTGTACACTTATATCGTACACTGTACTAAAACGCGATTACTATGCTTTCATAGGTAATCGTTAAAGATCATGATCTTATCATACTCTACCGTTGATAAACATTATATCGTTACACTTCGCTGCTGATTACTACTGTGAGTTTCATAGCCCCAACTTTTGTTTAACTGTTTTATAAACTCTTTGGGGGAGATACATGCTACTGCTTTTACTACATGCTAAAATGCTTTATTATGGACAATTACTTGAAAACTGAATGCCTTGACTGTATTACTGCATGCCACTAAGTTGTTTTTGCCAAAAGTCCCCAATATCATGGACCACTAATCACTGGGAGTGAGCGCAAATATTGTGGATAGGCCTATCGGAATTGACGAACCCGTCTATGTTATCGGAAATAACAAGGCGCACTATATTTGAGATTATCTAGGTATAAGGCAAAATACCTAACCGGGGCAAGTTATATATATATATATATATATATATATATATATATATATATATATATATATATATATATATATATATATATATATATATAAGAGGAGGCATGCCACATAAAATGCCACTTGGAATCCCATAATGCCATGTCATCATTATTAATCCACCTAAGCAAGCAAATCAAATGTCAAAACCGGATTAGTTAAATATAAAAATTGATGGGGAGAAGGTTCGAACTTGAGACATTTTGCACAAATACAAACACCTCAACCAGCAGATCAATCCAACACTTAAGATAAATGTTCAAAAACATACTTGATAAAGCATATACGAATTAAAACCCACTTGTCATATACCCATATTCCATCTTTATCTTTTGCATGTTTATAATCATCCAACCCTAAAAGATCAATCCACAACCTTCACTGCATCGATCTTCATCTCCATCGCCATCATACAATATTCATCTTCATCATTGTAAGGTATGTTTGATTTTTAATTCGAGTGTAAAGTATTCTTAATTACGTGTTCTTAGGATGTGTTTTAAAATTAAGTTTGTTGTGCCCGTACTTCATACTCCTACTATTGCAACTAATTTATTTCTATCTTATCTGTAATTGTTTTCTGATTGTATGTATGTATGTTAATCTGCATATCCTTATCGGGGCTTCTGATTAAGAGGATTATTTGTTGAACAAAGAAGGTGCAGAAAGATACAGGACTCAGAATATTCCGAACTGTGCTTCTTGTCCAGGGATTTATGAGCTCATGATAGTTGTTTCACTCTCACGAACAAATGGAAAGAGTAGTAGCAAACTCACTTCCAAAAGCATAATTCCTGTTTATCTTGGACAAGCTGATAATGTTAGGACCAGACTTCAGCAGTATGGCCGTGATGGTGCTCATTCGGAGAATGGTTTGTCAAAGTGAGCAACTTGACAGGAAAGTACTTGGATTGTTCTCTGTCAAATTCTCATATGGGTTTGCCATTGCGTTTAGATGGGCTTCAGTAAGAAACATATTTTGATTCTTTTTTTTAGTATTGCTTGATTTTCAAATAATATCATGATGCTAATTTTGGTTGATTTTACAGATGGAAAGTAAAAAGAACTTTTAAAAACCTTCGATTATGCATGGAATAGAGATATGAATAGGGAGCGTCGCCCAGGTGATAGACATCGGAAGCTCGATGCTACTTCAAGTCCCAAAAGGGTACCATTGGTATTTAAGAAAATATACGTCTTCCGCTCCCTGCACAGGCTCTATGTATATCATTTTTTCCAATTTTATATCATCTTCGATTGTTTTTTTCAGCATATATCAAATAAAAGCTACATACTTTTAGTCAATATTTATTATACGCCCACACTTTCGAATCAACTATTAGGCCTATGAATCTCTTAATCAAATAAGTGTTCTGATTAACCATAATCAGTCCCTCCTTTCAATATAAACTTAGATACTGGTCTTTCAAGGATTCAACAATGGTTAAAGTAATATTTTTAAATTTTGATTGTAAGCTAATTTCTGATGATCTATAAGATTTTGCAGCACACCCATGGGTCTTAGTAAATGGAAATGTATCTCTAATTCCTCTTGATATCTCTGTTCTATCCAACATGCGTCACTTTGTAACATACAGACATCTAAATCAGTATGCTCCACGGGTATGAAATTGTTTACAGTCACCCTCACAAGCATGCTTTATTGTGAGTATTAAGTACTAAAATTGTTTTCTCTAAAAACTTATTAGGCATTGGCTGGACACTTGATGAAGAAGAGATTTCTGATCTCAAAGATCAGTTTCATGCTACTTATGCAGACAAAAGTGGTGCTATTACCCTTGAAGAAATGAGACAGGTGTTTGTTTTTATTATCTTTGAATCTTTCTTTTTTATTTTACATAGCTCATATTATTAGCTCGGATTTGTGGTAGGCTCTTCCTAAGGACATTTGGTGGAACATAAAAGAACCACGTGTTTCAGAGATATTGCAAGCAGTAAGATGTCAATTTTTTGTTCTTTTGTTTTCTCATTGGTCACTACTCACTATGATCAACATTTCAAAAAAAATCTATTGAAGTGAAGCGTTCAGAACCGAAAACTTTAGTCTATGAGTTTGTTTGAATATAAACTTTTGACGTTGGTCCTCAATATTTGAAAGTACTATCTTACATGCAATTTTCCCTATTTAAGTGTCGCTATAGTAAGAAAATTTGTTGAAGCAAGCAATGAGTAGTATGATCATAATACAAACGGACTTGTGGTTTGGTGTTGTGACAGAGATAGACAGTAATAAAGATGGACTTGTGGATTTTATGGAGTTTATAGCTGCTACTTTGCACATTCACCAGTTAGAGGAACATAACAATGAAAAATGGCAGAAAATATCAAAGGCTGCTTTTGAGAAATTCGACGTTGACAAAGATGGATATATAACACCAGAAGAACTGAAAATGGTAACTCTCTATGTAACCTTTAATTTGTGTGTTAAACATCCTGCTTTTCAATTCCATTACCATAAAGATATTTCATCAATTTAAATACCCAACATATTCTATCTGTAATATTTCATCCAAAGTTTAAAACCATAAAGATATTTCAGGAGAAGCTTCCGCCAACTGATTCAAGGTTAAGACCAGATCAAAGCTATTCCGAAAATGATGAGTACAGGATGGAAAATGCAGAAGCTAAGACTAGAACAGCGGCAGGTACTATTATGTGTTGACTGTTTAACAAATACCCAAATTTATATATAAACCTTTCATAAGCTATGGAAACCTTTTTAATAACTGTAAAAATTTAGCTAAAAACTACAAAAGATTTTGAGAATTTTTTACAGAAGACTAATCTGCAATGGGCCGAGTTTGTACAACATACCTTTGTGTTCACTATGAATGCTAAGGTGGATTTATATTTTCTACTGCAATGTCTATATATGGTTTCATGATAATTCGTATTTCATAAAGTGATATCGTTTTCTTGATTATTTGGGGTCAATAATCATATTTGAGGTAACATGTGACATGTTTTTGTAGAGTATGAGGTTAGACTTTGAAAGGTTGTATAAAACCACATAATGAATGCCATCCGGTTCAGCACCACCTCTGAACTAGCCAATTCAATAGTAAACAAACAATCCATAACTACAAGTTCGACCCACTTTTTAAGCCAAGCCAATAAGGTATTGGCGGATGCGGGGGGAGAACTGAAGAAGTGTCGGTATGCTCTTAAGGAGAGAGATTTTATCTCCAGTGGTAATCATTTCTCAAAAGTTTAAGGTTGGGCATACTACTGAAATGACATTGAAGCCTTTCTAAAAAGATACACGGGTCTCTCATACAATTGAGCAAAAATCATTTCTCAAAACAGATGAACTTGTCAGGTATGCATTTTACTATAATTTTTACAATATTCAAGTTGAGAAAGATAAAAATAAGTAATCCAAGTTTATTAGTCATTGTGCAATAAAAATAATTGTAGATGTATTTATATTACCTGAACAATGCAGAGCGGTGCTTCTGAGAGCAATGACCGGGTTTGGTTATGAAAGATATTAGTTTTCACATACACATCAAACCATAACACAAGGTGGCATATAGATGGGATTCTAGAGAGAGAAAGTTAGAGGTTTAGGGAACTTAGTAAGAGAAAGTGAAAGATATTATTATGAGCTCCAACTCTCTACCTTGGAAGGTAGAGAGTATTTATAGTCTTACATAAATCGCCACACATCGGGCTGTGGATCAGGCATACAGTGGGTAAAGACCCGTCCGTCCTCCACGGTGTTACTTAACTAAATACTACTTAACTTAAAAATAACTACGACTACGAGCTTTCTAACGATTACATATACTTGAGGTGACCGACTCTTTAATACCTGGAATTTCTAATTCCTAACAATCTCCCCCTAAGGGAGGTCACCTCAATCATGTACCAAAATTACATTGAATACAACTAGATAATACATTAACAATTGATCTTGCATTCTTGATGTAGTCCTTTGCTCCGAAGCTCGTAGTCATTGATTCTTCACATTGCATGTTTGATTACTCCAAGTGGAGGTCTTTTACTGATCCACGTGATAATTAATTTGAGCCATCTTTTGAGATCATCAGCTATCAACAATCTCTGACACATCCTTTGTGGTGTTGGTATTATGTGATGTTGTGACTTTAGGACCGACATGCTCACATTCTGGATCATGATATCTTCTCATCAGAGTAGCGGAAGCTTTTGTTGAATCATGATATTGGCAGCAGCGTAGCAGAAGCAAGGAGTGAAAATATCAGAGTCATTGATGCACTAATCATGATTTCTTTTGAGTTGAATGTGTTAAGTGAGCATGCGGCTATGGATTGACCGCTTCATTCTGATCAGCTGCAAACGTCGGGCGTACCTGCATGCAACAGTTAGCAATAAATCGCACGAAAGTATCTTTGATCACTTTCGTTGAATTGAGGTACACGGCCCACGGTTCCCCGTTGATCAGTACATGTACTGCCTGTGATCAGGTATAATTCCGAAGAATTTCCTTGACAGGGTTTCGCAGCTGCTCTAGCTGTTCTCAAACCGGAACATCTCAAAGAAGATAACACGGAGTGAGTGAACCAGCGAATTTTAAGTCCACTGATTGATGAAAAGAGATTTGAAAAACAATCGAGTATTGCTCAATAGAAATTGTTTTTGCAATACAACGAAGGTTTTATTGAAGATCAATTATCAATCATAAAAACACCTTTTGGTTTGAAAAATGAGTACACGGTCGATGTGCTAAAGAAGAGAGTTATTAAGCACAAAGACTGGTTTTTCAAAGGTATCCGTCAATCCATAACCTGAACCAGGATTGATTCAAAAGATTGAATCGCCCCATTGTTTCTGTTCAGTTGTCACATGGTTGATCTATATAATAGATCTCACATGCCACCTACCAGGAGCTTGTTTGATGTTGGCTCCAGAAGGCTTTCCATCTTCATTGTGAATATGTAAACACATCACTCAGATGTTCTGGCAATACCACAAGGATAATGCGTAGGACTCAAGATATAAACTCTCTTTCCACATTGTGTGAGACAGAGGGTCTTCATTGAAAGTGTCCTAATGAGATTTACTGATGATCTCATGGCTCTAGACTCAATTTGTGCATATTTGGATTCTGTGCCGGAGACTAGGGAGAGGGTCTCCTTCTTCAATATCAACAAACTCTAAGAGAAAGTCGATAGATAATGTCGGTTCCCTGTGAGAATGAAACAAGTCCTTTTAAGAGGAACTTGAGTGGTTTGGAAAGTTGAAGTGCAGTGCGTCACTGGGTCCATGACGTCTTGTCTTCAATACTGATGTTACCATCAGTAGCATATGAAGTGAACCCGGTTTCTGCCCTAACGTTGAATAAATGGAGGGCTATTTGTTTTCACCCTTTTCTCATTCAATTCTTTTTAATTCTTCAACCCCTTCAGTGCTTACCGAGACTTCATAGCAAGAACCTTGTTGGGTTTGTTCCAGTACTTGCTCTATCTCAGTCCGCACTCTTCCCATATCTCACTTTTCTCCTTTTATCATCATACCTAAGGACTTCTACACTAACTAGTGGATTGTCCCTGGGTAGATCCCTCCGGTTCTGGCGGATCATGGGAACCAATACCTAACCTGATCATCCTTATATCACCGTACATAAAGTAAAGTTTGTTGGTCTATTTGGTATTGTTCATCTGCCATTGGAACCAATTGAAAACCATTTGAAAATCAATCCAGATACTTGTGATATATTATCAAAACATTTTTTACCTGAATTGTTTTTGATATTTTTAGAATAAGTGCTCCCCCTCAACATGTGCATCAAATGTTTGAAATCGTTTTACACACGGAGGCAAGAGGAAGAATTAACTTCTTTGAATACCATTTTCTAAAAGATATCAACGTCACTTCCCAAATTGAATCAAGTAGATAAAGCATTTTGGGGAAGGATGAGGTTTCCATAAATTTGCTCCCCCTCAATATGTGCCTCGAGGTTTGAAAAGAGTTTTGCACATACTAGAGGGAACTTGCACATTGAAATAAGTTGATCACATTTCAAATCATAGGTTTAAGATAGATGCTCCCCCTCAACATGTGCATGGAAAATTTGAAATCGTTTGTCACATGTGGGCAGGATAGCATGTACATCCTTATAAAACCATTTACCGAATTATCAGATTAAATCCAATTTAAATCACACATTCTCCCCCGATCACAATTATCAAATCATTTGAGATTTGTGATCTCTTATTGATTTAAATTGATTTTGAAAGCTTTTAAAGGGAATTGTGACTTGATTATGAAAGCGTTTTAACTGATAAGGATCGGATTTTAAGACTTTAAACTCCATTGATAAAACATGCATGTATATCTTTTGAAAACAATTTAATGGCAGAATAACTTTTTAATTTAATTGAAATCATTCTCCCCCTCAATCAATGACTTAGGTTGTTGATTGAGAGATAGGGATTTTGACAAATAAGTCCTGATGATTATCAAAAATAGAGACCGAGTTATTTTTCAAAGCATTTGGTTTTCAGCAGATAAATGTTTATAGAATCAGAGCATGGAATTTGAAAACATGGTAAAACATGGCTCTGTTATTTCTTTTAAAACTGGGTTATTGCCTGAAATGACAATAAACCTTTGTTTCTCTTTCTCCCAAAAATATTTTTTGATTTTTTTTATTTTGATTTTGATTTTTTTTTTTTTTTTTTTTAAATTCGAACAATATCTAAAGTCCCGTGTCATTCTTTGAATGACAGCACAAAGACCGTAGATATTATCGAACCGATAAAGACATGACAAATTGACAATATTTTTTGAAGATTTTTCGAATTTTTCAGATTTTTATGGATTTTGAAAGTTTTATAATTTTCTATTTGATTTTTGAGAGTTTTATAATTTTGTATTTTGTTTTTCGAAAAAAATATTTACAAGAGATAGATGAAGATAGACCTTTACTCCTCGTCATCCTTCTGAAGATGTTTGAGAGTTTCTGGTTGAAGGCTTTTCAAACCAAGTCGTGGAAGAATAAACTCAAAACGTTCTCTTGGAAGAGCTTTGGTGAAGATGTCTGCTAACTGATATTCAGACCTCACAAAATATAGTTCCACCACACCTTTTTCCACTTGTTCCCTGATGAAATGATGTCGAATGTCGATATGCTTTGCTCTTGAGTGTTGAACGTTGTTGCATGAGAGAGCAATAGCGCTTTTATTATCACAGTACAGAGGGATTTTGTGGAATTCAAAGCCATAGTCAGATAATTGAGATCTCATCCATAAGATTTGAGCACAACAAGATGACATGGCTATGTATTCAGCCTCTGTAGAGGAAATAGAAGTACTCATTTGCTTCTTTGAAGACCAGCTCACAAGCTTATCACCCAAAAACTGAGCACCTCCAGATGTACTTCGACGTGTATCTTGACAACCTGCATGATCAGCATCTGCATAGGCCGTTAGTGACATACCGGTGTCCTTCGGGTACCATAGTCCCATATTGATGGTTCCTTGGAGATACCGAAAGACCCGTTTAACTGCTTCAAGGTGCTTTTTAGTAGGCTTAGCCTGGTATCTAGCACACATGCAAACAGCGAACAAGATGTCTGGTCTACTAGCTGTGAGGTACATCAGGGATCCAATCATACTACGATATTTCGTTTGGTCAATCATGATCCCTGAGTGGTCCTCATCTAGTTTGGTTCGGTCAATCATGGGGGTGTCAACAGGGCCACTTGAATCAAATCCAAATTTCTTTAAAATCTCTGTTGCATATTTAGATTGATTTAAGAAAATGCCTCCGGGACTTTGTGAAACTTGTAATCCCAAGAAAAATGACATTTGTCCCATCATTGACATTTGAAATTTTGAACTCATTTCATTTGAAAAACGATCACATTCCATTGGGTCTGTCGAGGCAAAAATAATATCATCAACATAAATTTGAACATGAATTAAATGTTTGCCTGACTTCCTGGTGAACAATGTAGGATCAACTGCTCCTTTGATGAATCCGGTTGATATAAGAAACTTTGACAGTGTATCATACCATGCCCTTGGAGCTTGCTTTAAACCGTAAAGAGCTTTCTTCAAACGATAAACGTGAGTAGGATGCTCTTGATTCACAAATCCTTCAGGTTGGCTGACGTAGACGACTTCTTTAAGATCTCCGTTCAGAAATGCCGTCTTCACATCCATCTGATAGACTGCCATGTTCTTACAAGCAGCATTAGCCAGAAAGATTCTGATTGCCTCGATTCGAGCAACTGGAGCAAAAGATTCTTCAAAGTCTATACCCTCCTCTTGACGATATCCTTTAGCAACTAATCGAGCCTTGTTCTTCAACACATCACCATGCGCATCAAGTTTCACTTTGAAGATCCATTTAAGAGCAATAATCATAGCACAGTCTGGAGCAGGTACTAACTCCCATACATCAAGTCGATCAAACTCATGAATTTCATCTTGCATGGCATTGAACCAGCTATCTTCATTCATGGCGGTTTTAACATCTTTTGGTTCGATCTTAGATAGTACGGAGTTGAAGAAACACCATAAGGCATCGGTTGCAAGTTGTTTCCGGGTTGATACAGGACGAGAGGGATTTCCAATGATGTTGTCTAATGGATGATCGTGAGTCCATTTTCTGAGGTGTTCATGTGGCAGTTGTTGAGGAACTGAGGTAGCTGAGTCGATGTCTCCTGAAGAAGATGGTTCTAATGATGATTCAGGAGTAGCAAATATGTTTTCAAATGGAGCATCTTCAGGAGTAGCAAAGGAATTAACTTCATCATTGATGCCAGAAACATTTCCATGATGTACATTTGAAGAATGATGATTTGTTGATGAGACTGAAGGATCAGCAGCAGGTGCTTCTTGACTTAAAGATATTGAGACTGAGGGATTGACTTCATTCACAGGAATATGAGCATCCTCTGTTGTAGGGATCAACACCTCATTAGTAATTGAATCATACAGTTCATCAAACATAGGATCAAACAATTTCTTTAAATCATCTTCAGATGGAGGTACATATGGAGTTTCTTGAGAAGAGTTTGGAACAAGGTATGAACCAATGGGACTGTTTTGAAGTGCGGGTCCTGAGCTGGAGTGTCCAGGAGCCATTTGACCGGTCAGCTCATCAAACGTAACATGAATTGTTTCCATGATATTTCGGGTTCTTTTGTTGTAGATTCGGTATCCCTTTTTGTTTGGTGCATATCCTACAAATACTCCAATGTCATCTTTAGCCCTAAGTTTGCCTAAGTCTTGACCCTCATTAGTTGGATAGCACAATGCACCAAACACACGAAGGAAAGATAGATTAGGTTTTCTGTTGTGGACAAGTTCATATGGAGTTTTTCCATGAACAGTGTGAATCAGGGAACGATTTTGTGTGTAGCATGCAGTGGCAATTTCTTCAGCCCAGAGAAACATTGGAACCTTTGAGTAGATCAGCATTGTTCTAGCGGCTTCAACAAGAGTACGATTTCGTCTTTCAACTACACCGTTTTGTTGAGGGGTTCGTGGAACACTTCTTTGATGGCTGATTCCAACGCTTTCATAGAATTCACTAAGTTGTTTGTTGACAAACTCAGTTCCATTGTCTGTTCTGATAATTCTGACAGTTTTGTTTAGTCGAACCTGCAGCTGTTTGATGAGTTTGATGATGATATCAGGAGTTTCATCCTTTGTCCTTAAGAACTTGACCCAAGTGAATCTAGAGTAATCATCAACCACAACTAACACATATTTCTTCCCAAAGATATTCTGCACCCTCATTGGTCCACATAAATCCATATGAATCATATGAAGAACTTCTGTGACAGAGTTAGTAGGTTTGGGTTTATGGGCATACTTCTTGCTTTTTCCCAATTGACATGCTGAACAAAGATGATCCTTTTCATACTTTAGTCTAGGTAAACCTACAACTAAGTCCTTTCTGGAAAGATCGTTGATGGTGCCGAAGTTCAAGTGATTGAGACGACGATGCCATAACCATGACTTTGTTTTTGAAGCCTTTGATAACAAGCAGATTGGAGAAGCCCTCATCATGTCATCGATAGAGATGGTGTAAAGATTCGAGCCACGAGTTCCTTTTAACAGTTCCTTACCATTAAGATCTCTAACAAAGCAGGTATGTTTTATGAAGGCTACTTCTAGATCAGAATCACATAATTGACCAACAGAGAACAGATTATGACCCAAACCTTCCACATAGTAGACTCTAGAGATGACACTATCACCAACAACGTAATCTCCATAACCCATAATAGCACCGAAATGATCATTACCGAATCTAACAGTCCCGATGAATTTGCTCACGAAGTTCATGAGCCGAGACCGGTCTCCAGTCATATGCTTGGAACAGCCTGAGTCCAGGTACCACAGAACGATTTGAACGATCTGCAGTTGAACACAGAAAAGAATGGATAACTGGATAATTGGGATCCCCATGCAAGAATGGGTTCCATTTGGTTAGTAACAATGTTTGGAACACCCACATCAGAAATAGAAGCATTCATATCAGAAAGTGAGGCAATGGAATCATTGTGAATAGATGCAGTACTAGTGTCTGTATTAGCCCTGTTCACAGTGTGATCACTTCTTAAGGGAATAGTTCTACCAGTAGGCATCCATTTTCTAGTGGGCATTATCTGATTAGTCTTATGACCAACAGGTATACAATAAAAGCCTAATTTACTGAATGTTCTTCCTGTGGGTTTCCACTGTTTTCTAACTTTCTTTCGTTTTTGCCTTTTAGCCTTCTTAGCATGAGTTTTAGCATTAACAAGATTAACTGGACAATTAACATCATTAGGCATAACATTAACATCACATTCATGATTAGAGACAGAATTCAAGCAGACATCAATACAAGGTTTGCAAATAGTATCAGAATTCGAATTAATTACAGTACGCCTATGGCTAATACTAGAATCAACACGATTCGTTTTATTCGATTCAAACTTAAAGTTCCTAGATTGTTCTTCTACTCTTTTCCAGTGCACATTCTTAGCTTGCGAGGTCCTATCATTCCTTGTATTGTCTTGAGACTTTGACCTGCTCCCTTTAATGTCACTGATTACTCCTGTAGAGGGAATGGGAACATTAGTTGGTTTTACTACTCTTTGCATTACCTGTTTAGATGTGCTGGGATCTGAACTACATGCAGGCACACTAAGGTTCACTTTCTTAAAACTAGAGGTACTGAGATTTGTACTCCTAGAAGGCACACTTGAGTTCTCTTTCTTAGCATTGACAGATCTAGAAACTGAACTACTCAAGGGCACACTACGGTTCACATTCAAAGCATTGGGAATCGAGTGCATATCATACTTGGCATTAGGCATCGAACATGGAATCAAAGGGTTAACTCTCTCACCTAATGTCTTTGGGCATATTGTGATCAAGCATTCTAAGATTTCTTGAGATCGTTTGGCATATAAGCATGCATGTCCAATTGCATTATCATGAGGTTTCTCTAGCTTATCCTCTTCAACAATCTCACGCAGACATTCTAAGCAATCCTTAAGAGATGAGAAATATGTTTGAATAGCTAGTTTGTTGTTCCTTAGATGAGGAGGGACATATGTCACAGACAAAGCATATTTATTACAAGAGTGAACCTTTGATACACCATTCTCCCCATTGGTCATTGGCATTTTCCCTTTTACCTGACTCTTCAGATTCTCAATTTCCTTTTGCAATGAAGCTATTTGTTCGTTATTCTTGTTACGAGTGACCTTAATTGATTCAAATAACTCATTGAAATGACGTTTAACCTTTTCATTTTCTTCTAGAAAACTTTCATTTTCCTTTTGTAAAGCATTTACTAGGTTTTGAAGATGAAACGTTTGAGAATTCTGAGAATCTAAAGGAGGAGGCATTTGGGAGCCTGTCATATTGTTCGTTTGACCCTTTAATTGAGAGATTTGGGCTTTCAACTTTCTGATCGTGTTGCACTGAGCTTGAATCTGTTCATCACGTTTGTTAATTTGAAAAACTGCATCAAACTCTGGAGCATCTGAAGATGTCTTGATATTTGAAGTTTTGACATTTTCTTTAAGATGTTGATATTTCAGTTGTAAATTAAAATGCTCAACTTCTAGTTTAGAAAAATGTTTAAGCAAATTGTCGTGATCATCCAGCTCAATTTTCTCGTTTAGTTTAGAATTAGTTTTTTCAAGCTCAATGACACGATCATGAGAGACTTTCAGGGCAACAGATAGTTCATGAAATTGGGAAGCATTAATAGAGCAATTTGAGGCAGTGAAAAACACATCTTGAGCAACACATTCAGTAATAAGATTCTCATTTAATGTATGCAAGTTCTTTCTCTCAATATCATTGTATTTTAGTGCAAGCTCATAGTCACTAACTTCAACAACCATTGCATCAAATTCCTTTTCCATTCCCTTAATATCAGTTTCTATCCCCTTTTTAAGACTCTCAAAGTGATCTTTTAGAAGTTTAAAGAAGGGCATGACCTCAGTTAAATAACATTCTTTCATTTGTTCAAAACCCCTTTCTCCTTCAGTTATACCAGTGGGTGTGATCCTTTTCTTGCAAGTTTTCTCAAAATCAACATATAGTTGAAATATAACGTATTGGCTAATTAATGTCTTGCTTTTAGTGGCAATTGTTCTAGGTACAAGATGCATTGGTGTATTAGGAGGATACACAGTCGCTCTAGGAATTTTCCAAAGGGGAGGGTTTGTTTCAACAATATTTTCCGCTTTCTGCTTATCTAAATCCTTTTTCCAGAAGACTTGCTCGGGAGTCAGCAATGTCTGAGGCTTAAACTTGTTCAAGGAAATCCAGTTTTCCTTCTTGTAGTCATGAGGAGTGATAATTATTTTTCTCTCTTTGCATTTAGGATCATTTTGTTTCTTATTCATCTTTTCCCTAGTGATTTCATTTGATTTCTTATCTTCCTCAGTGCACTCAACACAACTAGGTTTCTGTCTTGGCTTAAGGATTTCATTACCATCATAAAGCACCTTATGAGCATTTCTAGCATTTTTAATTACCTCTGGATTTGGTTCCTCAACAAGGGGAATGCTATGCTTATCGCTTAAGACTCGATGTTTAGTGACCATGTGAGCAGTATGAATGGTGTTTCCTTGTATGTACAACTTGTTTTCAAGTTTTTTTTTCAAAGTTTTCAGATTAGAAAAATCTCTCAAGAGTTTTGATTCCTTTGCATTAAATTCTTGCTTAAGCATTTTCACATTTTCTTGAAGTTCTTGTTTTTGCTTAGCTGTTTTAGAAAGTTTTTCTTGCAAGGAATTTAATTCTTGTTTCAATACTTCTTCTCTAAACTTACTTTTTCTAATTACTGTACGCACTTGGTCATCCATTTCCTGCTCACGAGTGGTCAACTCAAATTTAGCACGTTGTTCATAAATAGCAACACGTTCTTTATAGGCATTTAGTTCAGAAATTACAGAATCATCAGGGGCACATGCAGTGTATTCATCAAAAACATAGTCATTGTTGACTGCAGAAGATGCATCACTTGGTACAACTTCACTTTCACTTTGCTTCACATATTGATCATATGGGACAATGTCGATATTACCCATATTTTCAATATTTGATTCAATAGTTTCAGTTGATTGTACTTTGTCATGCATCTGTTGCACATCAGCATCATCGTATAGTTTTAATACCTCTGAGATGAGCTTGTCATGGGATGGGCCAGCTAGTGGTGAAGAAGAGACCTTGGGAGAAACCATTGGAGAAATGCTAGCCATAAAAATTGTGCATGCCGTAGGTCCATCATCCACATCAGAGTCGTATGCATCACAGTCAGCGACTTGAAAGGCATTCTGATGATTGTGACCTATCTCCTGAATAGGCTGCTCATCCACATCAGCATCATAGGTCTTGGCATTGCCCTCAGCAAGAAACAGAAATTCCTCTTCATCCAAAGCAGCACCATTGTCCTGAGCTTGTGCCAGCAACATCTTATCTCTGAAGTAATCAACATTCTGTGGACGCTTTGGAGATGTGCAGTTCCTTGCAATGTGTCCCTCACCACCACAGTTATAACATTTGATTTGCTTAGCTTGACCTTGGTTACCATTCCTTCCTCGATTCTGGTTGCCAACATAACCTCTCCCAGCTCCACCTCTTCCCTGATCATACTGTCTTTCCTGAACTGGTTGCACCACGATCCTTCCATCTTTAACAGTGGCTTGATTGTGTGGGTTAGATGCTGTTCTGAGGTTGTTGTTGGTTTGTGGGAGAGAATTCATGTTTTGACTAATGAGAAGAGCTAGTTGATTAATGAAGTTACCCACGTGTGCATCAGCATCAGCTTGTTTGAACATAGGATCAGGAATGAGTTTGTGATTACCATTACCCAAGGGTATGACTTGTGATGCTTTGGTTGTGATTCCGATGTTTGAGTAGAAAGCTGTTGAGTCATTAGACGAGCTTGTCTCTCCCTGGTTGGTTTTGAACTGATTGAGAATCAGTTTTTCAAACATAGCATGTCTCTCATTCTGAAGGAGGAAGGCATAGAGTTGCTCATAGTTTGTATTCTTCAATCCTTTAGTGAGCTTCACAGCGGTGACAAACTTGTGCCATTCGGGATTCATGTTGTTCACAAATTTTGAGTTCAGCTGAATGTTAGGCATAGTCATTCTGATGTTCCTCATGTCATTCACTAACTTATGAAATCTCACATAGTACTCATAGACATTCTCATCTGGTTTCATCTTGAAGTGCTCAAATTCGTCATAGAGTTGGGATTCTCTGTCTTCCATAGTTAATTCTGAACCTGAGAGAAGCATCTTAACATTATCCCAAACTGCCTTTGCATCAGTGTTATGATTGATCAGCTTGTAGATGTCTTTAGGAAGACCTTGAAGAACAATGTTTGAAGCCCTGATATCTGCATCGAATCTCTTTTTATCCTTATCATCAAGCTCATCATACATCTTAGGTCTGTCCATTCCGTAAACAGGAGTACCATCTTCATTAGTATCAAGTATGTCTCTAGTCGTCTCAACTCGATATGGTCCTTCATCAATGGATTTGAGAATGTTGACACCATTTTCCTTTCCAAGGCAATACAATCTGATTCGTTGAGCCCAAGAATCGTAGTCAGTTCTGTCAAGCATGGGTGGACGAGTATCTGAGCCAGCTGCTTGAAAATCCTCGGCAACAGTGGAGATGATAGTAGGAACGTTGGTAGACATGTTAACAGATTATACGGGATTTTATAACTCTATGATTAAACCGGGAAATAGATTCTTTCACGGGATTTTACTAAATCAAGAGAAAACCGTAAACAATCACTCAAGTCGCTAGAAGATAATGCACTAAGTCGCTAACACTTAATTCGCTACACCACTAAGTCGCTAGAGTCCCAAGTCGCTAGACAAATGCAAGTCGCTAAGTAGTAACTCGCTAAGCCTCAAGTCGCTAGCAAAATTTTGGCAGCAATTCGCTACTCAAGTCGCTAAAGATACAAGTCGCTAAAGAGCAACTCGCTACAGACCAAGTCGCTATCACCAAGTCGCTACCCGTAGTGGAGAGTCCACTACTTGTACTGTAAATCGCTAGATCTAAGTCGCTAGGTTTAAAACTGTAACTCGCTACAAATTTGTAAAGCAAGTCGCTACGAAGAAACTAATCCGTGAGTTAAGTCGCTAGCATGAAAAAACCACATAAACATCACTTTTCAATCCAAAAACAACCCAACCAAGATGATTTAAGCTTACCAAATGAAAACCTACACACTTGTGATGATTCTAAACATAAAAGTACTAACAAAATCCAAACTTTAACCCGAGAAATCAACCAAATGATGCAAAAACCACTAAACTTTTTCAAACTCAAAAACCACCTAAAAACCACTAGAAATCCAAAGATGTGCAAGATATGATCTAACCATGGCTCTTGATACCAATTGAAAGATATTAGTTTTCACATACACATCAAACCATAACACAAGGTGGCGTATAGATGGGATTCTAGAGAGAGAAAGTTAGAGGTTTAGGGAACTTAGTGAGAGAAAGTGAAAGATATTATTATGAGCTCCAACTCTCTACCTTGGAAGGTAGAGAGTATTTATAGTCTTACATAAATCGCCACACATCGGGCTGTGGATCAGGCATACAGTGGGTAAAGATCCGTCCGTCATCCACGGTGTTACTTAACTAAATACTACTTAACTTAAAAATAACTACGACTACGAGCTTTCTAACGATTACATATACTTGAGGTGACCGACTCTTTAATACCTGGAATTTCTAATTCCTAACAGGTTATAATTTAAAAAGGGTCAGTTTTATTTTAATTGGAATGGGTTGAGTGGGTTGGCTGAACCGTATCTTAACGTTTATGCATTTGCATATTTTATGGTTAATAGTCTAAATTGAGTTTGCATTCTATCTTTGACTTGGGGAAGATATAGACATAAGTTAGCCTGATCCATTCCATAGTAGTATTTTATAAGGAACAATCTGTTTCTGAAACTAAATCTAAAGTACTTTTGATCAACTATATGTGAGAGATTCGTTGTGGTGACAATTAAGTCTCATGACATGTCTTTTCATTAATCAACCAGTTTCTAAATAATCTTGATTATGTTCCCAGAATTCTAAATACTATTTCTTTTTTACTTCCAGATTATGTAGCCTGTATCCAAAACATCAATGGCCTACTAGACAGTAGAAAACCCACAAAGAAGAGAGTTATTTGGAGAGATATTGTTCTTTAGAATCTAGAGTAAGATTCACTTTCCATTCCCAAAATTTTTATACTGTCAATTAACAGATAGTAATAATAATACTTATTTCTGCAGCGTTAATACATGTGAGATTCGCCCTTTGGAATGACATGGGTAGAGCTTTTCGGATGATGAATATGCTAATGCAAAGAAACCAGTGGTGATTGCAATAACGGGAACGATTGAGGAACCGTGTTACGATAGGGGAATTGTTGTGAGAAAACCCTCACTACCAAAGGTATATGAGATCTGATTACAAAAACCTAATGACAAAGGATTAAAATGCTAATATTTACCTACATATGTATAAAGGTACTTCTTTCAGTTTACCAGTTATAATTTATAAATGAAACTAAGGCATCTACGTGTTTGGTCATTTCACTACTTTAAATATTCAGGAAATAGCAGTAAAGCACATAAACTCTCAATTCCTCATATCGTAGGCACTGTTTGGAAGGCATGTTCAACTCTTAGAAAGACCCCCGGGACAAACGTTACAGCTATAGGCTGAGCCATGACTCAGACTGCAGTATCCACCATAAAAGACGTCCATCGTGAAATGAAAGAGCTCAAGTCCACTTCAGAAGAGGCTTCAAAGCCTGATAACGAGGTTTCAAAGACCGATCATGATAGTGACAACTCATCTGAGGGTGACTTAGGCAGTGACTTGTCCCCCGAAGAGATGAAAATTGCCGAATTAGCCACTGAAGTCGTGTCTTGCACACATGAAACAATTAAAGAAGTTATCAGGTCAATCTTGGGTTTACTGAAGAACCCTCAAACACAAAACGAGAGCAATGAAATAGTGAATTAATTGGAAAAGTTATTGACAATTTTTCAAAGCATGGGATTGCAAGTAGATGAGATTGGAGCTTGTCTTTACCCCCTCAAGAAGTTTCCGCCATTAGAACTGCTTCTGAGAAAATGGTGAGTTTAGTTGGTGAAATGCAGGCTGAACTGGAAAATAATAAGGGCTCTTCAGTTGTTTCAAGTCATTCGAGTATAGGTTTAATTAGTTCGTTAAAGTTGTTGGAGTCAGAGTTAGGCTGCTCTTCTGATGACGAACTTCTGATGATGTATGGAGTATATATAATACGTCCCTGATTCTTAGAGAACAAGAGAAGTAAGAAAGAAGTTGAACAATCAATGGCACATGCTGTTATACTAAAATATATAGGTACTTCTATATGGACCTACTATCTCAGTTATATAGTAACAATATCAACAAAAGTAGTACAAGTATTAGGTGTAACGCAAACTTTATAATGATGACATGATGCATAGTCTGTTTGTGGAATGCAGGACTCAGGGTGAACAAGATACATCTCAATCGAGTTGAAGAAGCAGGGCGGGCCTCATGCAATACATTACCGGTCTAAACGGGTGAGTTCTTAGAAAATGATGCATGGTCGTCTCAGCGAGGAAAAGAAAGGATCAAGCAACTTCTTAACATACAAATTATTATAAGCTAAACTGGGCTATCCAAATACCAGGATTTTGTCATTAGTTTTGTCAGATTTAAAGTTATAAATTTATCACGACTTCAAAGCACACTCTAGCGATAAATTATGACTTGCATTGTACTGTCCATTTGTCACGACAAGGATGAGCAGAAATTGCTGAGGACCAAGAGAAGTCTAAGCGGTGTTCAGTAAGGGACCAAGTTGGTATTGTACCAGTTTCATTCCAAAGGTAACAATTTTAAACCTCATAACCACTTATAATTAGTATTGTGACACTGGAAGAAAATCCAATGTATTACTTAACTATACTTGCATATGGGAATTGTTGTAGATGAGTTAGATGTTAAGGCAGTAGGTGTTGCACTACGAGCATTTTAGGCTGACCCAAGCCAGGAGATTTTTGGTATAGGCTATTTTCTTCTTAAACAAGCAATAACGTGCTAAGATTTGGCAGTTTTTCCTTTGATGTATGTTGCACTATACTGAGTTTGCTATTTGTCAGGGAATTGGATCCTGGTGTAGGTTCAGTTTGACCATTACAATTCTCGGCACTTGGTGCCACCCAATCTTTGCCTCTGTCATTACAAATTAAAGTCGCAGTTAGTAGAGAAGCATGGAATTTAATGCTGTATTAATCTGACACTTACTCATGACCTTTGTGTTGTATATAATGTTTTTAAAGTGCATGTAATTATGTAAAGATGTTATAACTGAATTCAAGTGTTATTTGTTTTTTGCAATTCTGATGTAGCTAAATACAACCAGTATGATTGATGTCTCATTATTCATGAATACGTATTCCAAATATTAGTTGTCTTTGTAATCTCAAGTAGTTAGTAGAAAAAAAGATTACATGAATATATACCGTTTTATGTAGGTTATAGAATCATTTAAACTTTGTTTTATATTCTTGAAGCACAAATTGGTTTTGTGGTCAAAGTAATGGTATAATATTTTTGCAACAAACAAAAAATAGTCTCATTGGCTTCTAATAAGAACTTTGAGACGCAAACATCATTCTTGAGATGGAGCACTCGATCGTAACAAATTTGTGAATCTTTTTACTTCTGTAAAAAAAGAATGAGGAGACATGAAAAGTTCGCAAAATGATTATAATAAAAAGGGATGGGATGAGCTTCAGGTGCTTAATGGTTTAATATTTTCAAATTGTCGGTTTAGCATAAATAGAAAATACACACTTAAATATGTGTAATGATATTGTTTTATTTTGTGTCTTGCAGCCGTTTCCTAGGACAATAAAGGTTTTTCTTTTTTTATTTTTTTTCCATTAACAAGAATGTTAAAGAATCAAGCTTGAACTTATTTTTTTTTGCTTCATATTGTGATACTTATTTGCAATTTGGTTTTCTTTCTGTTAAGATCAAGTGGCCCAAATCAAATGTCGCAAATTCAGGTAATTAAGTATTAGTTTGATTTTGTTTCAAATTAGAAATTACTAAACTTATTGACACAATTACATTCAACTAATTCTTTAATTCAATAACAGTTGTTATATCAGCTACCCAGGCTACAATATTAACTCCAAATACAATAACTTACATAACATTTTTAATCTCAATTTATTTTGGATATAAACAACTAACTTCACTTTATTGATCAATGTCAGGAACTCCAACAGTCCAAAACCTAACAAAGTATTACAACCATGGTTTATGAGTTAAAGAGAAAATCAGTCACAACTAAATAACAATACGTTGTATGATACAACACCTGATATACCAACGAGAAATTTGTACGTCGTGTGCATCCCTTAGTTCGATTTATGGGTATTTTTTAATGTACCTATCATGAGTTTTACTCACATAATCTTATAAGGATAAGATTGTCCAAACAACCCCTTTCTTTCGTTTGACTGCAAGCTGTGGACTTTGTAGACGTATTTGATTTTATGGTTTTTGTACTCGGTTTAAGTTTGTTTTTTGGCATCTGCAATATGATTTTTTCACTGCCAAAGATGTGAAGGCTATGGATAACTTGGGTAAATAAGTATGAGCCGTGGCCACTAATGAGTTTTAAGGTTGGTGAAAGAAATGATGGTCATCATGCGATTAAAAGGGACAATGAGGCTTCAGTGCAAGTATTTATCATTAGATAATTTGATGGAGTAGCAACCTTAAATAATAGAAATATTTGTTTGTTTGATTTCTGATATTTAATGAAAATTTGTTAGATAATTTGATGTAGTAGCAACCTTCTCCTGCCATCAATTTGTAAATCACCCACCACTGGATTAGTTTTGGTAAAACTCTTAAGTATACATCTATACATGGAACTAATCAAGGTTATAGTCAATCTTAGATTTAGATTAATACGTAGTTAACTATACTGATTACAAATTGGGAATGTAGCTCATATTGTAGAGCGCTCGCTTTGCATGCGAGAGGCACGAGGTTCGATTCCCCGCACCTCCATATTTTGAATCGTTTTTACTATTTAATGTTACACTCAAACTAGAATTACATCTAATTATCAACTCATGAAACAGGCTTGTCAGTCTAACAAAACACGCCTTCTTTCGCTATATTCAAAGTGTCAACAATATTCATAAGCTTATGACCCTTTCTTTCAACATGTACACTTTCCAATCAGTTTTTACCACTCTTCTTTCGCTATAGAAAAATATGCCAACGATATTTATAAGTTATGTCCGCCCATCGGGCGGGCTTTGAACTTTTCTTTCAACATGTTCACTTTCAAACCATTTTTAACCATCCTTCTTTTGGTATACAAATACCATCAAAAGAATAATTATAAGTCATGCCCGCCCAGCTTCTCTTAAAATAATTTAAACGTAAACTAATACCATAACAAATATGAATGAAATCGACATCGATGAAAATAATTTTCCCTTAACTAACACCATCAAAATTATAATTACAAGTCATGCCCGCCCATCGGGCGGGCTTCGACATCTAGTATATATATATATATATATATATATATATATATATATATATATATATCGTCCGGTGATATATATACAACAGTCAGTCCTGAGTGCCATGAGCTTAGAGCAATAATAACTTTCAAGAAGATAATTGTACACACTGCAATTATACTACAAACTATATTGTCCACTACTGTTTTTCCTAAACTTGAAATATTGGGATCAAACTATTGTACTTACAAACCTATGAACTCACTCAACCTTTGTGTTGACACTTTTTAGCATGTTATCTCAGGTTCAAAAAGAATTAGCTGGCATGGCATGTGAAGGCGCACAGAATATATTTTGAAGACAATGCATATATTATCATTCGAAAAACATCACAACTTTTATGTTGTACTTTTTATGATTGTACAAACTTGTGGGACCGGTTTGTAAACTCTGATATTTTAATCGAATGATAATTCATTTCAAAACGTCTCATTTAGAGTCGTTTTCTGTAACTTGTGCTGTGAACTATGAAGTAATACCCTAGTGACACAATCTTCCGCTGCGATAATTTTGGGGGTGTTACAGATTGGTATCAGAGCCAGGTTATAGAGAACCAGGTTGCATATGTACCTAGGCTATAACTACATCTTACATTAAACTTGTATCCTCATTGTTGTCTTCAACATTCCGTGCGCCATGCCTACTCCTAAACACAATACTGTATTATTTATATAAAGACTGTTTATATAAATGATTGACTAAACACAGCTGCATATGCCTATTCCAAGGCATTATGGCACAACCAGATATCCCCGATCATATACATTTTGTGATCTACGAAACTTTCTTAGACATTGTAGTTGATACAATGATCTCATTACTATTAAGACATTGTTAATATGCAATGGTCTTCCTTATATCTCAAACATCGTGAGATACACAATTGACTTAGATATATCTCAAACATCGTGAGATACACAGTTGACTTAGATATATCTCAGACATCGTGAGATACACAATTGGCCTAAATATATCTCAGACATTAAGAGATACACAATAATTTTATCTAATTTTCAGACATTGTGTGTTGCACAATGGTCTCACTGGTATTTCTCAAACATTGTGAGAAAACTACTTCATAACTATGAACTCACCGACTCTTTTGAATGCTATGTCAATCTTCTCTGATTATTTTACTCCTCATCATCTTCGAAGATGAGTGTGAACATTCATTCCATACTCTTGGAACACTTTTGACATTTCATAATACATCGCCTGGTAACTCATCGATTAAGTATGAGTGTTGTGTTGGAAATTTTTAAGTAGGATGATTTGGAAGATCCTTATTTAAATGGAATGGGACGCCTTTTCATTTAAATAAAGAAATTGTAAATCGCCGAACCATAAGTTTATGATTTCTTACTTACATAAATTGGGACGCTTCTTTATGTAAGTAACGAATTATAAATGAGTGGGCTTATTTATATCCGATATGACATGAGTATGAACTCGGACTCGAGAATCACAGGTATTCTCTGAAAAGATCTAGAAAACACGATAGTGTTTTACCACTCAGCAAAAATCTTAAGACCTGATTCGAACAACCTAAGTTCATTATGAAGTTATCACTTTTGATGTTACAAATCCTTATAAACATGAACCGTTTGTTGAGCTAATAAAATTGGTTAAGGTTAATTGAAACCCGATCTGATAGAATCAGATGTTTCAAGAACATAATTGAAACCCGACTTGATGGAATTAGGTGTTTCAAGAACAGAATTCGGTTGCCACAATTTTGATTATGCACGAGGCGCATAAGTCAAAGTATTCCATATTATTGAGCTAACGAGCTGTTACACTCTTGAGCTAATGGACTTAGTTCAGTCTCGAACTAACAAACTGGGTGCGATATCCCATCATCCATCACATAGACTTTCTCATGAGCTTCTCCGATTTGTTGGCTATTATTTTGGGAATAATATTTCTCGAAATGTTCTCACTTTCCACATCCCATCACCGTTTGTTATTATTGTTGTTACTACTGTTATTCTGCTATTGTTAGATCCTTGAGCAGTCTAAGCTCGCATAACTTGATCCTCTTGATTACAAGACATCTGAATTGTTTCATCCAGTGTGAGTGATCAAACGAAGCTACATTCTCTTGAATACTGAGTAGAAGTTCTCAGATGAACTTTACCCATAACTTCTCATTGGTTGAGACCGTCATCGGGCACACTATTGCCAACTTTTGAAAGCGACAAATATAAGTTGTGATATCAACACCACTGACAACAAGAAAACTTCATCTCCATTTCTTGCACCTTATTCCGAGGGCAATACTTCTTGAATTATAATTTCTTCAACTTAGTCCAAGAAATCTAGTGAGTATTCTCAATACTAATAGATTGAGCAACAACATTTTACCCTGACAAAGCATTGTCTAGAAGCATGCTTGCGGCTTATTTGACTTTGCAATCTTTAGCACAATTGCTGATTAGAATTTCTGGGCTTGCCGCTTACGAAATCCTTGTAAGGAATCTAGTACAATGTTTACTTCCTGACCCCGCAATATTAGGCCACACATTATCACAAGAAAGGTTACACAGATGCAAGCGTTAAATTTAATAATATCATACTAGGATTAAGGTTTTGTTGAAAGCCTCGTTGCGGTAAGGTATGATGCATTTGGGGAAATTAGAAAAACCAAACTTAAGATATATTGGACTTTATACGATACTAGCAAGAATTGGCCTGGTAGCTTTCAGACTTGAGCTACCACCCGAACTAAGTGTATATAGGACATCTTTCGTGTGTGCATTCTGAAGAAGTGTCATACTGATGAGACACTCCTTATTTCTCTGGAAGGGATCCAGATTGATTTACATTTGATCTTATCGGAAAATCTACTGAGATCACGAACCATGAGGTCAAACGACTTAAGCAAAGTTGCATTTCTATTGTCAAAACTCAATGGAACTCTAGAAGAGGTCCTGAATTCACGTAGTAACGTGAAGATGAACTCAAATATACTGTTAGTAGATAACACTCACTGAACTTTGTGACGAAATTCCATTACAGAAGTACCCTCACCTCTTCTCGGGAACATCATTAACTCATAACACAAACTAAATCATGAGGACATGATTTCCGTAACTGGTGGAGGCGGTAGCAACTCGTAAATTTGAATAAGGTAAAATGACTATTTTACCCTTTGACTTCTTAAAGTTTACCTTGACTTTTTACTATTTGACTTTTACCGTAACGTAAAAGCAAATATTGTAACTGGTAGTAACCAGTAATTTCCCAAGTTAAATAATTCAATCTGTTTCGAATTATTACACTCTGAACGTTTTTGTTCACCTATGACTATAATTAATTATTTAAAGTTGTTACTTTATTAATTACGAAAGTTTAATCGTGTAAACTTTTCTCGCGGTCAACACAAGACTACGATAAGTCTAGGTGTTCAAAATACTCTATTTTCACCAATAGTCATATTTTATATGAACTATTGCCACTTTGTTAGTTTTGCATAAATATTTTACTCTTTATGTAATACGCGTACTCGAACCTATGTTATTAGATTTTAACAACATAGTCGCACCCAAATAGACTTATCACACCTTTAATATACTTAGTTGGAGTATATTGATAAGTTTAGACATTTTCATAAGTATTATATTTTTACGTTACCCGGTTTTAAGTTTCGTGAATTAAGGGCTTAACATTAGTAATTACCGGGACCAAACTATACCCTCTAATCACTAAATTATCACTATAATATAAGAAAACTACATAATATCTACACTTCATCAACACATGCCACGTTCATATATGCATGTCCACCTCTAGGACATGTGTTTATCCAAATTTGCAAGACTTCTTGGCTAAGCTGAAGTTAGATATTTGTTTTACAACTTGTGACATATAACTAAGATCAAAGTTTCATATTTCTCTTGGCCTTCCCTTTGCCGTACACTAACAACCATCACACAGCATCATAGTTGATTTTCATGTTACAAGATGTTAAAGAAAGTTGAAGGTGTTGTTGAGCTCTACCTAGTCCAAGTGGTGATTTGTTGATTTAAAGCTTGACACAAAACTTATACAAGTTGTTTAAGGAATGAAGTAAAGGGGTTATTTCAAGGGTATGAAGATTAGTAAAGTTGGGATAGAAGGATGAAGACAAGGGTTTAAGATTGAAAGAAGTTAGGCTTGATTATTTGTAACTACTCAACCCAACTTTGTAAGAGTTTGTCTAATATTTCTTATCATTCAATATGGTTATAATAATATTTATTGGATGTAAATTTGATATAAGTAGTATATGTAATATGGCTTGATTGATGTTGTACATGAAGTTTGTAGCATGAAAAATAAGCTAGAACAAGCCTTAGGTGGGTTTTGTAAGTTGAAATCTGGAACAGGCCCAAAGATTGATTAAACTGATCATATCAGTAAAATTTGAGGTTAATTCAATAAGATAGGCTTGTATAGCTATGTCTTATGGTCGTTTCGCCGGGTGGCGCACCTCATAACTCCTCCCGATGAGTAAATGAGAGACAAAATGGCAAAACATGTCAAAATCTGCACATCAGATTTCATTTAAGAAAAGCCCATGGTTCTGGTCATTTCTGGAAGTCGACTCAGTTTTATGAAATGTATCCAAGACCTAAAATTGAAGTTTGGCGAAAGCCGCGTGTCAAAAAAAGTTGTAAAACTCAACTTATGGTCGTTTTGGCAGGGCTGAATGTGCAGCCAAACTTTCTGCAATGAAATATAGGTACTTACTTGTTATTAAACAATTGATATAAGTAAACTTTGGACTTTGGACTTGATTAAGCTTGAGAATCTGTTGGAGGAAGTAAAAACTAAAACTTGGGCTTTTGAATCACTTGAAATGGACTTATAGATAAAAAGTTATGAGTAAAAGAAGATGACTAGATGAAATTGGTTATTATGTCAAAAAGTCTTCTGAAACGATTTTAAAACGCGAATTAAAAGTCTTCTGAAACGATTTTAAAACGCGAATTAGACCCTTTTCTGGTCCGAATCAGCAAAAGTGTAAAGCACGAAAGTTGCTCGGAATGAAATTTTCTTCAAAAACTCAGGAGCACGTAAGCTGAAAGTGAACGAAAAGTCTAAAAAACAGCAAAAACTACACGGACCTGTTGTGACCAGAAAAACAGCCATGGTTAAAGAAACTTAGTTGTACTTTTGATTCTTTGAGACCAAAACAAATCCAAGGTTAAACCAAGGCTAATGTCTCAAGCTATTTTAATTTAAATATAACCACTAGATATGACCATGATTATTGTTTCAAAGTTGTTTAATTGTAATTTAGCCGCACGGCTAGTTTGGACTTAATGGCCGAAACTTGTTTTAAAACTTGGTTCATTGGGTTAGACTTTGCTAGACTTTGACAAACTAAGTAAATGACCATATGCCATGTTAAAATACTTCACGACACACAACTTATATCATCATATCGTCACACAAGTCAATCAATAGTGTTTGACGAAACACGACAAATGTTTTATATAACATTTGTCTCGTCAAATACTTTACTTATAAATGACAAGTACAATAATAGTAAGGAATTTCATTATCATAAAGAGGCCTCTTCGGGGCGTCGTATCGACGAGTTGTGGATTTACGATTTAAAGTGTCCTGGCTCCTAATACGTTCACTACACGACCTCTTGATTTTGATAGCCCGAACGATGGTACGAGGTTATTTATAAAAGGGATATAAGCCAAACAAACACTTAAGGGATACCTTAACTTAATATCCATGTACAACATCATAAGCCAACAT
Source organism: Chrysanthemum seticuspe (assembly GCA_019973895.1). NCBI lineage: Eukaryota > Viridiplantae > Streptophyta > Magnoliopsida > Asterales > Asteraceae > Chrysanthemum > Chrysanthemum seticuspe. The sequence goes on from BPTQ01000008.1 coordinate 193,189,593, forward strand.
ACTACATATACTTGTACACTTATATCGTACACTGTACTAAAACGCGATTACTATGCTTTCATAGGTAATCGTTAAAGATCGTGATCTTATCATACTCTACCGTTGATAAACATTATATCGTTACACTTCGCTGCGGATTACTACTGTGAGTTTCATACCCCCAACTTTTGTTTAACTGTTTTATAAACTCTTTGGGGGAGATACATGCTACTGCTTTTACTACATTCTAAAATGCTTTATTATGGACAATTACTTGAAAACTGAATGCCTTGACTGTATTACTGCATGCCACTAAGTTGTTTTTGCCAAAAGTCCCCAATATCATGGACCACTAATCACTGGGAGTGAGCGCAAATATTGTGGATAGGCCTATCGGAATTGACGAACCCGTCTATGTTATCGGAAATAACAAGGCGCACTATATTTGAGATTATCTAAGCTTGAACTAAAGGAAATTCCTATTACTGAAACAAAAGCTTTGGTTGCTCAAGAGAATCTGTAAAACCCTAAAAATATAAAACATATCAAAAGACTAAAATACCCTTTAAACCGAAAATTATAAAATACGTAAAAGACATTTATAATCATTTAACGAATTTAAAACCTAACTTACGAATAATTAAAAACCTTACTAATACGTGTACGTGATAGATTTTGTACGACGAAGATTTAAATGTCTCACTAAAATATTGGGCCGTCAGTTGGGCCTTGTCTTTCGTCATTTGGGAACCAACTTGGGCCGTGTTCGTTTGTTTGTTTGGATTAAAGGAGCCGAGAGCCAAGAGAGCCACAAGGGGTGTGATGTTGCGTTCGAATAGGACCAAGCCGAGAGCCCACGGGCTGTTTCTTTTCTTTCTTTCTTTCTTTCATTATTGAGCCGAAGCCCACCCTCAAACTCCCAAGACCCGATCGGTACATATAAATACAAAAACAAACCTCAAATTTTAAAACCCTAGTTTTCTAAAAGTCACGGCACGAGAGCTCCCTGCTTTTCTTCTCCTCCATTCGGCCGCTGCTACTCCTTTTGGGGATCGGTGGTGTTTTGGCCGAGCCTTGCTAAGGTAAAACAATTTCCTTTCACCTCAAATACTTTTGCATGCAACACGTTAAAACACATTTAAACCGTGAGTCTTGTTAATGAACCATACGAATAAGAAAGGAACATGCGAATGAATAAGAGTTTTGTGTAACCTGTAATCCTATAAATATATGTCACGCATCACACATTTGTTGTTTGCATTCGAATTCAGAAACTCATATGTGAGTACCGATCATGTATCAATAAGCCGTATAACAAGTAGTATAATTATCGTCACATGAAATCACAAATATGATATATATAGTCAACGCATGGTTTGTAGGTCTTGATGGTGTCGATATACATGCATTACATTTATCTTATAGTGTAATTGTTGTGTCCAAAGTATGCATGAGCTTTGTTCAAACTTCCGTTTGTTTTTCACAAGTTCTAGGTCAATGATGAGTCATTAAAATCTTTAACATGTCAATAAATTGCGTATTAAAATGATAATAAAAGATTGGGAAAAACCCTAGAACATTAGTGGAAGACGATTAGGGTTAAGAGGATTGGTGTGTTGATTCGTTATTTCATGAGAAAATAGTAAGTTCGGGGGTCATTAATACCCGTTGATTTAACGTATAATGAGCTAGTACTAAGTGTGGTAAAAATGCGTGAGTTATGATTTTATGCAAGAAGTTAAGTGTCATGAATTAAATTAGAGTATGCATGGTCTCATTAAGTTGTATTCGAACAATGTTACATGTGAGTCTTGGTTAATCACGTAAGGTATAGAAGTTGGTATAAACTGTTTTGGAAGAGAGTCTTAAAATCCGTTCTTGACATTTATAAACCCTATACTTTGAACGACGATCATATGAGCCCTCAAATAAGATATTTGTCATATTAAACCCTTAAGTTACCATTTGTCATTTGCAACCTTTGGCTAATTAATGATTAATACTCTAAAATGTTTTAATTCCTTCGTCACTAAGAATAAGAATATACTTACAACTCTAAGAATGTTAATGCAATGAATCCGTTATAACTTTAATGATTTCTAATAAGTATTAAATAAATCATAATCCGTGTAGATTCGTTGAAGGAGACGCGACGTTATATCTTTGTGTTCATTCATTCGTTTGCTTTTCCTTTCATCGGCTTTAAGGTACAGATATTCTGACCTTTTCAGTAAAGGTTCCTTATGATGTTCTTTTCGTTAGCTTTCCTATTTTACTTATTAGGGTGTCCGATGCCATTGCTATGAACCCTTTTCCTGATTGTTTGATCTGTAGCTTATTTGAATTTCTGTTTTATTGAACCATGCAATATCTGATTTGAACTATATGTTAGGAAGACTTTGATATGTACATTTGTTGAACCTTGTTATATTTGAATATGAACCTTATGATATGAGTTATCTGATATGTTATCTGTTGAACTTTGGGTTTGACCATGATCTGTGTCATTTATGAAAATCTGTTTGACCTAAGATAGTTTGACACCCGAGCCAAAATATTAACTAGTCATGGGGGTTCCATGTCCGTGTCAGTGATGCACCTCTGACATGACTCTAGGGCAGTAGAGTGAAGTTCTGCCACGTCCCTTATCTGTTATCTAGTATGAGCTCAAGTTATATTATATGACCGTTATATGTTTGTGGGGCGTATGGATGCATCCTAGATCTGATCTGTTATCCGATATGATTTGTCTAATGAATGATGTCGTGTGCAATACGCATCTTCACAAAACTCTGGGAGCTAGCTACTTCGAATTATTTCTGAGATTATTTCTATATAGTTATGATGTTTTGATATGATATGTTCTGGGCTCGTGGTAGTTAACTAAATCCTTATCTATTATGTCTGTGTTAAGTAATCTGTTATGGTTCGGTATTTTCGAGTGTTATATTATGTATTCTGATATGACATGTTTGTAACTGTGCTCATGACGTATATGTTCAAGTGATTACTAGTTGCCATGCTAGGATAGGATTAATATGTTTAAACATTATTCGTATATCTGATGTTATGTTAGTTTATGTTTATGAGAAATGCGTTGATCTGCAAGATGAATGTGCTAGTGTACATTTGAGTGTTTTGGAAGTTTAGTATGTATGATGGTTCAGTTATTTTATAAACCTTGCCTATCGGTTAGTTATCTGTCTACATATGTGACCTGCCATGTTTAAACTCTGCTGATGTTAGGATTGATCTGAGAACTGGTTTAGTTTATGATATCTGTTCTGATAATTGCTAATGGTTATGCTATGTTTTGTTTGGTCTATTTAATTATAGTTTGTCTACTATGTTTTCTATTTGCTTGTGAGACTGCCATGATTTGAATGCTATTTCCGCTGCTACAATATTGAATCAAGTGTGTTAAATGTAGGTTGATTAATTTGTATGAATGCTATGATTATTTCTAGAGAGTGTTTCCGTTCGCCTTTAGATATTTTGTTTGGCTTATATGAGTTTTACTATCTGAATGCATTGAATGTCTGGTTATTTTGATGTGTTTGAGTACGTGCCATCAATGTGTTATGTGTTGTTCTTGATTGCTATTTGTTCTTCTGGATTTCTGTATATTTGTGTTTCTGTAGAATCCTTAATGATTCATTATTTTCGTTTCCGTTATGATTTTGTTATTCGTTTCTTTGTTCAACTCGTATTTATGTTTTGTTTAGTTTCGTTTTGCTATATCTGTTCACTGGGCTTTTTAAGCTCAGCCGCATTTTCTTTTCCTGCGGCAGGTATTTAAGCATTCAAGATGAGCTTTTGGGATAGCTGATCTGGGTTGAGAGTAGAGACAAGAGCAAGATTTGAAATAGGAATCTTAGATTTATTTTTGAATATTAGGTTATTTAAATTATCTTTTGTAAGTTTTTGTAAAGGCTTCCGCTGTTGTATAGTATTTAAGGTTCTGATATGAAACCATATTTGTGATATCTTTACCCTTGTCGGGTTGGGGTGTTACAGAATCTATCAGAGGTTGACTGGAGTGCTGAGTTTGATGATGAACCAGTAACCTATTATATGGTATCAGTGGAAGATTTTGATTGGAGCACAACTTTTGATGAGGAACCAGGATCTGCTGCTATGGAATCCAGAGATGGTCTAGGAAGCTTTGATTGGATCATGGAGAGTGAAGATGAACCTGTTCTGCTCGCTATGGTAGCTACTTCACCAAGTTCACCCCTTATCTCTGAGGTATGCTCTAAGTGTCATGATTTTTATCAAAAAGTGCTTACTGATTATGTAACTGAAAGAGATAATTGTAGAAGGGCTAGGTCTGAGGTAGCTGGTTATCAAATTACTTTAGAGTCTATGGAAGCTAAAATAATAACACATGAAAATAATGAAATGGCTTAGGCAGAAAAGTATGAACAACAAGATTACCAATTAAAATTAAGTGAATGGAAGTTAGGATGTAAGGTTGCTGAATTAGAAAAGATGACTAAAGAAAGGGACGAATTGCTAGAAAAGTTTGCTGCTTGGGGAAAATCTGGTCTTTCACATGTTAGTTTTGTTGAAAAACAAAAAAGAGCATACATTAAAACAGGACTAGGTTTTGGCATGGACTTTAGTAGCACAGAAGAAAACCCACCTAGTGATCAGGATGAATGTGATTTTGAGGACATAACAACTAGTGATGATGAACTCATTAACTATGTAGATACATCTAGTAATGAGGAATCAATTAGTCAAATACCTCCTGAATTTAAGAAAGACAAGGGTTATCATGCAGTCCCTCATCCCACTGGTAGTTTTCAACCACTAAGGCCAGATGTGTCTTGTTTTGGAGTAGACAATCTAGAGTTTATGAAAATGCTTACTGGTCAATCTAATACAGATCCATCTAGTTCTGACACCCCAAAAGAAACAATTGAGAAACCTAAGGATGATAGTGTTAAGAGTCAAGCAGTACCTTCTTCTCAAAGTAATGCTAGACGTTCAGCAGTACCTTTAAGAAAACCTTTTCAAAATACTGCTAAACCTTTTTGGGATAATTTTGGTCAAAACAGTTTTCATAATTCACCAAAAAGACAGGATAGGTTTGGTCATAAACATAGAGGAAGCAATTTTGGGATTACAGGTCAAAAATTGTGTTTTGTTTGTTATAGTCCTGATCATTTGATTAAGGACTGTGACTTTCACTCAGATTACTTAAGCAAATTCCCAAAGACCAGAACTACCAACCAAAAACCAAGGGAGAATAAACCAGTCTGGAATCACTCACATAGGGTTAACCATATCAACTTCTCACAAGACTATAGGTACCCTCACCAGAGAAGACCTTTTTCAAAACCTCCAGTACCCTTAAACACTTTTCAAGGTACTGTTAAGCCAAAAGTTTCACAAACAGTACCTTCTCGAAGTACTGCTCAATTTTCACCAAACACTTTTTGGAATGGGAACCCTAGGAGATCTAATTACTATCAATCTAGAAGGCGTTATACCTCAAAAAGAGTATTTAGATCACAGAGTCCTACACCAAAAGTTAAAAAAAGTTGGGTTAAGAAGGAAAGTACTGATGGGGAACAAACAGTACTTTCAGCAAGTGTGAGTGAAACAGAGATTTTTGTTGAAAATAATAAAGAGAATTTGGATGATAAAGAGATTTTTATTGAAAAACCAACACAAGTTTTGGAACAACCAAAGATAATTGATCATGTGCTTAAAGACAGTGGCAACTACATACTTAAAGAATTTAAGTATGTAACTCCACAAGGGGAACACAAGTCAGTAATGGCTTGGGTTCCTAAAATTAACTAACTCTTTTATCTTTGTGCAGGGCAACCCTGAAGAGGAGCTTAAAGATCATTTAATTATGGATAGTGGTTGCTCTGGAAGCATGACAGGAGACAAAGAAATTCTGTCAGATTTTAGATCCTATTGTGGAGGAAGAGTTGCATTTAGGAATGATGCTAGTGGAGGTAGAATAACTGGCAAAGGAACCATCAAGGCAGGAAGCATAGACTTTGAGAATGTTAGATATGTGAAGGAGCTCAAGTTCAACCTTTTTTCAGTCTCTCAGATCTGTGATAAGAAGCACCCTGTGTTATTCACTGACACAGAATGTCTCATTCTTTCCCCTAAGTTCAAGCTTGTTGATGATAATTTGGTAGTACTGAGAGTACCAAGAACTAATGATGTGTAAAGTTTGGATATGAAGAGTCTGAACTCTTCTGCAAGAGCAACATGTTTAGTAGCTAAGGCTACTCTTAAAGAAGCACATCTGTGGCATAGAAGATTAGGCCATGTAAATTTCAAGAATATCAACAAGTTGGTCAAAGGAAATTTAGTTAGAGGTTTACCTTCTAAAACATACAGGAATGATCACTCATGTTTGGCGTGCAAGAAAGGTAAACAGCACAAAGCTTCATGCAAGAAGATTGAGGAAAGAACCATTAGAGAACCTTTGGAGTTGTTGCACATGGATTTGTATGGACCTGTTTCTGTTGCTAGTCTAAACAAGAAAAAGTACTGTCTGGTTGTGACAGATGATTGCAGTAGATTTAGTTGGGTATTTTTCTTGGGGTTTAAAGATGACACCTTTGATGCTATTCATGATCTGATAATAGCCCTTGAAAATCAACTGAGACTGAAAGTAAGAGGTATTAGATGTGATAAGTGGACTGAATTTAAGAACAAGCTTATGGATGAGTTTTGTGCTAAGAAAGAAATCAAGAGGGAGTTCAGTATTGCTAGAACTACACAGCAGAATGGTGTAGCAGAAAGAAAGAACATAACTTTGATTGAAGCAGCCAGAACAATGCTTGCAGATTCATTACTACCTATTCAATTTTGGGCTGAAGCTGTAAGTACTGCTTGCTATGTGCTTAATAGAGTATCAGTCACCAAACCTCAGATGAAGACACCTTATGAGTTGCTGATGGGAAACAAACCCAACATTCGTTTTATGAAACCTTTTGGATGCCCTCTGACTATTCTCAACACAATTGATAATTTGGGCAAATTTGATGGCAAGTCAGAAGAAGGATACTTATCGGGGTACTGCACCAATAGCAAAGGATTTAGAGTGTATAACAGGGTCACCAAAAAGGTTCAAGATTGTCTTCATGTTGAATTTTTAGAAGATCAAGAAAATCAGAAGGGTAAAGGTCCTGATTGGATGTTTGATCTTGAGGTTTTGACTCCTTCTATGAATTATGTACCTGTTAGAGAAGAAAATCAAGCTGTCCACAAAGAAGATGATTTATAGTACATTGTTCATGGAGTCCATATTAGACCTAATATTGTTCCTGATGAAGAACCTATAACTGTTGTAAAGGAGAAAAGTACTGATGAGCCAAAATCTACATTGTCTGCTGAAGATCAAGCTATTCAAGATGAGTTTAATAGGATGCTTTTTCAAGATGTAGTAGCACATTCTTATGATGATGATCAAAGAAGAACTTATGAAGAAGCAAAGAAAAAGAACAAGACTGCATAATTCTCTCACAGTTTTTTAGATGACATTACTTTAGATCAAAGTACTGCTGCACCTGTTGACAGTACTTTGGATGATCCCAACATGCCTGGCTTAGAAGACACTGATGATGAATTTGAAGATGAAGGTATTTTCACAAATTCCAATGAAGGAGCTGATTTCACAAATTTGGATGATGATCTTGAAGTACCACAGACTCCTACATTAAGGATTCACAAAGATCATCCCACTGGTCAAATTATTGGACCTTCTACTTCTTGAGTGCTTACAAGAACCAAAGCTAAGGGTTTTTCTAAACCTCATAATGCTTTACTTAGCTTTTTGTACAAACAAAACAGGCTGAATCACAAGGATCATCAAACCTGCTTATTCACTTGCTTTATCTCTTAAGAAGAACCCAAGAATGTAGCTCAAGCATTAACTAAAGAAAGTTGGGTTGACGCTATGCAAGAAGAACTTCTTCAATTCAAACTTCAAGAAGTTTGGGTGCTATGTGATCTACCAGATGGAAAGAAAGTAATTGGTACAAGATGGGTTTTAAGAGTCAAGAGAGATGAAAGAGGGAATGTCATCAAGAACAAGGCAAGGTTAGTAGCACAAGGCTACAGACAAGAAGAAGGAGTAGATTATGATGAAGTATTTGCTCATGTAGCAAGGATTGAAGCCATTCGAATATTCCTTGCTTTTGCATCATATATGGGATTTCAGGTTTATCAAATGGATGTCAAGAGTGCCTTTCTCTATGGAACGATTACAGAGGAGGTCTATGTTAAACAGCCTCCTGGTTTTGAAGATCCTACACATCCAAACAAAGTCTACAAAGTTGTTAAAGCTCTTTATGGTCTTCATCAAGCACCTAGAGCTTGGTATGAGAGACTCTCTACTTTCTTATTGCAACATGGTTACAGGAGGGGAGCAATTGATAAGACTTTGTTTATCAAGAGAGATAAGAAGGATATCATGCTGGTACAAGTTTATGTTGATGATATCATCTTTGGAGCTACAAAACAGTCCATGGTGAAGGAGTTTGAGCAGCTGACGCAGCACAAATTTCAAATGAGTTTTATGGGTGAATTAACATTCTTTTTGGGGCTTCAAGTTAAACAGTCAAAGGAGAGAATTCTCATAAGTCAAGATAAGTATGTCTCTGACATTCTTAAGAAGTTCAATTTTGATTCTATGAAGCCAGTCACTACACCTATCAAGTCTATCAACTCATTGGGAAAGGATGAAGATGGTCAACCTGTTGAAGTCAAGTTGTACAGATCTATGATTGGTTGTCTTATGTACTTAACTGCATCTAGGCCTAATATCATGTTTGCTGTTTGTTTATGTGCACGATATCAAGTCCCACCTAAGGTCTCCCATATAAATGCAGTGAAGAGAATTTTTAGTTATTTGAAACAACAACCTAAGTTAGGGTTGTGGTATCTAAAGGATTCACCTTTTCACTTGGAAGCTTTTTCAGATAGTGATTATGCAGGTGATAACTATGATAGAAGATCAACCACTGGAGGATGCCAGTATCTTGGAAGAATATTAGTCTCATGGCAATGTAAGAAGCAAACTATTGCAGCAACATCATCCACTGAAGCAGAATATGTGGCTGCTGCAAGCTGTTGTGGACAAGTCTTGTGGATGCAGAATCAACTTTTGGATTATGGGTTCAACTTCAAGAATACTCCTATCAACATTGATAATGAGAGTACAATTTGCATTGTGAAGAATCCAGTTTATCACTCCAAGACCAAGCACATTCAGATTCGGCATCACTTTATCAGAGATTGTTATGAGCATAGGCTCATTAATGTTGTCAAGGTTCACACAGATGATAATGTAGCTGATTTACTCACAAAAGGATTTGATGTTTCGAGATTCAATCATTTGGTAGTGAGTATTGGAATGATCAATTACTAAGCTACATTTAAGGGGAGGACTAATTCGTTAGTTAGACAGTCCCATGCATTGCTTGAGGGGAGGCAATTCAATGCCTATTTGAAGTTTCTGCCATTGTGAAGAGAAGACTGGAAAAGTACTTCTTTTTGGTTATATGACAGTACTGCACTGAAAGTACTACTTTGGACAGTACTGCGCACGTGGAAAGCACTGCTTGTCTTATCAACGTACTGTTCCAACGGTCAAAAAGAGGGGTAAAATTCAAATAACGGTAACTTTGTTATTATGGGCTGTGATTTTTCAAATCTTACCTATAAATAACTACCATCCGATTTTCCCTCTCATCTTTATACTTATCAATCTTTTCCATATTTCTCTCTCTTTCACATTTACTATTCATCAAACCACTTTCTTTTACAACAATCAATGGCGAATCGAAACACAGTTTCTAAACACAACATGGTGGCTAATTTGGATAAAACTGAAGCTAATGTCGCATTCCATGACATCATTGATTTTCTCACTGGATCTCCAATCAGTTATGCGCTTTTGGTTTAACCAGATATTCTTGAGCCATGGATTCAACAATTTTGGGCAACTGCTAGAACTCACATGGAGAATGATGAGTCATATATACAGGCTAAGGTTGCTGGAAGGATTGTCAAAGTTAGTGAAGCTTCAATTCGTGACGATTTATTATTTGATGATGAAGCAGGAGCTATCCGTTTTGATACCCAGCTTCTTTGGGATACTTTAAGAGACATTGGGTATGAAGGGTCTTTAACATAAACAACATTCAAGAAACCCTTATTTAGTCCGCATTGGAAGTACTTGGTTCATGTTCTACTTCATTGTATTAGTTCTAAGAGTACTTCATGGGAGCAATTTGGATCTAATATAGCATCTGCTCTGGTGGGTTTGGCTACAAATCGTATCTTCAACTTTTCAAGACTCATTCTAGATGGTATGCTATCTCACATTTCTCATGGATCACCCTAGCTAATGTATCCAAGATTTATTCACGTGTTCTTGAATAAACAACTTCATGATGTACCAAAGCCTTCAAGCTTATTACCTATTGTGGTACACCCTGCGAAGATTTTCACCTTCATGGCAAGGAAGAGTGATAAGTTTTCTAGAAGGGACACTCCCTTGACTACTTCAATGATGGAGATTGTACAACCAATTAGAGATGAGGCTGCTACAAGTGAAGACAGAGAAGGTACTGCATCTACTCAAGGTACTGCTTCTCAACATACTTCTTCTTCCCAAGGTACTGCTGCACAAGTAGGTACTGCAACTTCACCTCCTACATCTCCACAAGCATCTACTCATGGAGATTCAGAACCATCGGTAAACCCACCATCCTCTCCCAATGACTACACTTCAACAGATGGGCTTCAAACATCTGGAGGAGATGAGGGAGATGTGGCATCTGAGGGACAGGTTCTGGATACTTATGCTTTAACAAGGGAGCTGACACGCTTAAAGAAAGATTTTGAAGCTCAGGCTGCACAACTTTTGAGGCTAAAGACCAAATTTAGAAGATTAAAGAAGTTTGTCTGGCCTTTAGTACAACATCGCAGATTGTGGGTCAAGGCTGAAAAGAAGAAAAGAAAGCACTTTAAGCAGACTTCCAAAGGCAAAAAGGTTCAACAGCAGTCTTCATTCCAATTGGGGAGGAATCTGGAGCAAGATAATTTGAAAGAAGATGCTGATTTTTATGAAGAAAAAGAAGATGAACCTCAAGGTACTGAAACACAAGTTAATATTGAAAGTACTGAGCCTGAAAGAACTGGAGCTGAAAGAACTGGTGTACAAAGTACTGATGATCAAGGTGCTGGTGATCAAGGTACTGCTCTTCAAGGAACTCATAGACAAGAGCTGATTACACCAAGGACGCTTAATTTTGATGAAGATGCTGGTCCTTCAACTGTTCTACAAGAAGAGGAAGCTGATACACCTATGGTTGAGCACACTGCAAGTGATGATGAGACAGTTGCTCAAATTTTGGAAAATCTATCAAGACCAAGAGGTGTTAGTATTCCAGGAGTTGCTGAAGAACAACCACAAGCTTCTTAACCAGTTTTAGATCCAAAAGATAAAGGTAAAGGCAAACTGGTGGAAACAAAGAAGAAGAAAAAGCTGACCTTAGCAGGGTTAAGAGCTATTGAAGTGGATAAGAATGAAGCAGCTGCTAGGGAGTTACAAGCTAAATTTGATGCTGAAATTGTTCAACAAGTAAAGGAGCCTGAAGCTGTTATACCTAGAAGACCAATCAGTAAAGCTAAAGAAAGAAATGCCATGATGGCTTATCTAAAGGGTCAAGGATATACTGGATTACAAAAGCTGAACTACTTAGAGATGAAAGATTTATATAATGTTGTCAGAGAAGCTTATCAAAAGGATGTGGCTAGTATTATTTCTTTCAAGGATGATAAGCAAAAGGAGGATTTTAGTAAAACAAGCTTGAAAAGAAAAAGATTAACTGAAGCTGAACAGCCATCAAAGAAGATTGAGTTAAGATCAGATACAGTTGATGAGCTGAGAAATTACATAAGAGTTGTCGATTTTGAGAATCCTAAATCCAAAGATGCTGCATTAAAGAAGACTAAGATAACTACATTTGAAGTAGTAGAGTCAAAAGATGGAAACTATCTGATGTTCCATAGGGAGGATGAAAGCTTTAGAGTATTCAATTTGCTATGGGATATATTGCACATAATAGATAGAGCAGATCTGTTTCAACTATATCTATTAGTGCAAGAATACTTTGAACATATTCCATCAACTGGAGTTGGCTTAGTATTACTAGGAGATCTGACAACTATCTTTGAAACTGAGGAAACAAGCACTGATGAACTCTGGCAAAACCAAGAAAATTGGGAGATTACAAGCTGGAGATTTTTTGAAGAATCAGGAGTGCATGCTTTGGAATTGGAAGATGGAACTATGATCCATATGTTAGCTGAAAGAAGATATCCTTTGACAAGCGATCTTATGAGAAGGATGCTGGATCATGGTATGGAAGTTGAGGAAGAGAATGACACAACCCTAATGGTTATTGAATTGTATATCAAATGGACAGAGGCTGAGGATGAAGCATAAGTACTGGTATGATGTTTAACTTTTTGAAAAGTAAGTACTTTATTCAAAGTACTGCTCAGTACTTTAATCAAAGTACTGCTTGCAACACAAAACCAGTAAATGTTTTAAAAAGAAAACTTTTGTTAAGTGAAAAATATTTTGAAACAAAAGTTAAAAGAAACAAAATGGTTTTTGAGATGGTTATAACAATAGGTTATCAGTCCACCATGTCTAACAAAAGGATTGGCTAATCCATGAGCAAATGGCTCTGGTAAAGATATCTCAAATCCGTTATATAGTTAACAACTTGCTAATAAGTTGTATGGTAATCAACTCACCATATCAGCAAATGTGAAGAGTTGGCTAGCCCACAAGAAAAATGGCTTGTGGTAAAGGCTGTGGAAAAACCATTTATATGGTAATTAGTTCACCATGGTTTCAAGAACTAACTAGTCCAAAAGGGTACAGCTTTTGGTAAAGACAAGTCAAATCTGTTGATAGCTGATGATTTGCTAAAAATCATATGGTTATCAATGTACCATGGTCTTACACACCTAAACATTTGGCTACTCCAGAGTTAATGGCTTTGGTAAAGAGACATCAAATCCATTAAAATTTCAATGATTCACCTCTCACAAGAGTTTACATACCTGGAAGTGATGAGAATAGACTGAAACTTAATGAACTGATGTACAAATTGTCATATGTTGCTAAAAAGATGGAGCTTGCTGATTGTTGCTGTAGAGAATTACTAATAAAGACTACTTTGATGATGATAATACAAGCAAAGGGAATACAAAGACAAAACTTTGAAGATAAAGACACAATCTTTCCTTGAAGACAAAGACATTAAAGATGAATATACAAAGGAACTTGAAATCAAGCAAGTAAAATTCAAGTTAGGGGAGGATTGTTGGGATATAGAAAGTCAAAGTGCTGAAGAGTCAAAGTACTGAAGTCAAAGTACTGCTAAAGAAGAAAGTCAAAGTACTGCTCGTTCATCAAAGTACTGCATGAATAAAGGACTGTTATGCAAAATCGTTAAGGATCATTATGTAATTCTAGAATGTTCTCAGATTAGTTTAGTATTACTTGTCGTACAAGATTAGAGTTGTAAACCAAGGATCCCTAGATTGGCATTAGAGATATGTTCTTAGAATACGTTTTTAGAGAGTACGATATTAGAGTTTTAGAGTTGTTAAAGAATATGTATAACAAGCAGGTTCTAAGTATTAATAAAATCGTTGAAGTTAAAAGTTAATTCTTCTTAGCTTTGTTAAGTAAATTCCACATACTTAATAGAGTTAGTTCAGTGTTTCTTTGTTAGTAACTTAGGATTTATCCAAGGTTGCTAAGCCCTTACAAGCTATATAAGTTAGTTTGGTTAGAGTACATCGATCCAACAGAAAATCATACTTTAATACACTTATATATGTTTTAAGATTGTGAATAAACAACGCATTGTTGGAGATATCTTTTATACCACTAAATCATGTAACCTATGTGAAATTTGAGTTACTTAAAGCGTAGATCAAGAATGTATTCTTTCGATAAAGGTGTTAATAGCAATTAAATTGTACCAAATAGATATGTATTACACTATTTTGAGTGTTGAGGGGAGTGATGTTATTTCACAAACAGCTCAGCACTTCCTGGACCAGCATAAAACTTCACGAACGTGCGGTCTTCCATCAACCACACCGTACATGGAGAGTTTCCTAAGATTGAAAGTAATGGGTCCCCCCCCCCCCACAAACACAGCTTTGGTGTCCACCCCAACCAAACACATTCTCCTTGATACATGGAAGCCATAAGGACAAACATCCCCCCACCCCACAGACACCCATTTGGTTTGGTCCAATTTCGGATCGAAACAATTGAAGGAAAAGAAAGGAAAGAAATAAAAATTTTCGTCTCCTTACTACGACTATGTTTAGCGCGGACCTTTTTGAAGTTTTTTGGGGCGATGAGCGGTGAGCAATGAGCTTTTTGATCTATAGTGTTGGTTTGGCAAAAGAGTGGTGAGCTTTGCTATTTTTTAGGAAAGCTCATTTTTTCAAGGCTTCTTTAAGAAGCAGTAAGCGGTGAGCTGTGGCTACTGCTCACATCTACTTTTACCAAACACACCCTACGTGTGTTTGGTCTAGGTGATGTCTGAGGAGAGAGAAAGCTGACGTGGCGGTGTCTGGGGTGGTTTTTTGGTGTCTCATTACTTTTAGTCTAATAAGCCCGGTCTCACAATTAAAATAGAGAGCAATTTAAACAAAAATAAATAAATAAATAAATAAACATTGGTCCCGGATAATTAAACCATGTTATGATATAGGGATGTAAACGAGTCAAGGTTTTGTCAAGTAACTCGAGCTTGTTCTAGCCGAGCTTTATTGAGCCTCTAGCTCGAGATCGACCCTTGAAATGAGCTCGAAATGTTTAATGAATCAAGCTCGAGTTTATATAGGCTCAATTGCAGTTATTATCGAGCTTTGAAGTGGTACATATGTTTTTTTATATATACCGCGTATATTTTAAGGGCTTTTATGTAAATAAACTAATTTTATATATCTATTCATGAATGTATCAAGCTTTTCGAGCCGAGCTCGAACCGAATTCAATTATTATCCTATATTTTAATTCTAGAAACATATCTTTAAGATTCTATAATAAATCAGAGTATAAAAAAGACTATTTGACCCTCTAAAAAGAAATACTGAAATTTAAGAGTCTCTAACTTATGCATTTTGCATAACTTTTTTAAAAAATACTCTAATAAAAGAAAGTTTGTTAAATCGTCAAACTCATATTCGGAATATGAAAATCTTATGGGGAAAGCAACACTAATAAAGGGATGTTGCAAAGCTTATGGTGGAAGCCTCTAATTTTTCGCCCCACCCTTTTTGTATCCAACCCATGCCGTTGGTTGTATACTAGCTTCCAGCAGAGTATAGATAATCAATAGCACACAAGATACCAACGAATGGTTATCGAATATCACTTGGAATCGTGTAATCACTTTCTAAAATAAACTATTCGACCCTAATGCCTGGGTATCACAAATAGCTACTTGGGATAAGACCAAATGTATGTTAATAATTTAGCACAAATCAATAATCCTTTTGCATCAAAGTTTTTAGTTCTTTGTTTCATTTCATGCCGTTGTGTTAATCTATATTTTATAGTAGAGATTCCTCAAACCTATTCAATGAGTTTATGAGTGATTAACGACCCATTAATCACCATATAATAGCCTCTATAATTGTAGGTATTAGTGGTTACACGACCAATTAAATGTGATCATTAATGCAACTATAACTACCGCTTGAATTGAATAGGTCAAAGCCATTACAAGTCAAATATGAATTCATTCTAGCCCCTGATAAAGTTACTCCCTCAGTGTGCTCAGTAAGAGGTTCACTGAAGAGATGAACCCTCTGATGAGACCACTCCCTGAGTGTGCTTAAGAGTGTATATTTCAATGTGAGATGACTCCCTAATGAATAATCATCAGCCTGATGGACCCATCAGAGTGTCACTCACTGATGAGCAGACCCTCTGAAGCCATCAGCGACATGAATTCCACTTTACCACTACCCGAGTCAAGGTGATCAGGGACCTGATGGGTGTACACTCTGTACCTCCAAACCTATTACCAGGTATGATCTGATTCCCTCAAGTGCACTAAATTTTCCAACAATCCTCCCCAAATTTAGTTCACTTCCTTTGCATGTAAATAAACATTAAACAAAACATATGCATAAATGAAAATATCCCGAGGATTGAATTTTCATCTTAGTAAATTACACGTTCAAATATTCGAGAATCATGGTATTCCAAGAATTGAACCGTTCGACGCATTTGAATACCTGAAGATAAAATACATATAAGTTTTCAGATACTTAAACGCTCCTTAGACTATACAAGCCATATGTCTATATCCAATTCATAAATGCTTTTTCCAAAAGTTAAAAGCTCCCTGAAGCAGCAAAACTTCAACATTCACATAGGTAGTTCCTCTTTATTCATGCTCATGCCAAGCACTTTTTCAAAGAAATTAACCATTAAGAAGAAAGACTTCATCCTCTTTATCAACAGGTTCCGAGCACAACCTTGGGATGATTGTAAAACATTTGCTCCAGTACACTGAAATTTCAGCTTTCCACATTTAACTCAGCTCCTAAGTTTCCTCAGGAAGGAGTTGGGCTTCTTAGCATTCAGTAACTAAGCTAGATTTTAAACCCATCTCTTTAGCAGACTTTATAACAAGTCTCTATCCAGACCTTTCGTCAAGTGACCAGCTATGTTATGTTGAGATCTTACTAACTCTATAGATAATACCCCATTCATGATAAGCTCACGAATCATGTTATGCCTGACACCTAAGTGTCTAGACTTCTCATTGTACATCTGGCTACAAGCCTTTGCCAATGTAGCTACAGTATCCCAATGGATAGAAATAGGTGCTATAGGTTCAGCCAACAATGGAATCTCAAGAAGCAAGTTTTTCAACCATTCAACTTCTTTAGCAGTAGCTGCCAAGGCCATAAATTCATATTCCATTGTTGAACTGGTGATGCAATTTTACTTCTTGGATGCCCAAGAATCGCACCTCCACCAAGTAGGAATACCCAGCCACTAGTAGACGAATTATCTTTAGTGTTACTGATCCAACTTGCATTAGTTTATCTTTCTAACACCGAAGGATAACAAGTATATGAGAGACTTTATTTCAAAGTTCTTTTCAGATACTTCAGTACCATTTGAATTTCTTGCCAGTGATGAGCACCAGGATTACTAGTGTACCTGCTCAGTTTACCCACTGCAAAAGCAATATCTGGTCTAGTACAAGTCATGGCATACATCAGGCAGCTAATTACCCTAGAATACTCAAGTTAAGATACAACCTTACCAGTAATAGGCATCAGCTTCTCATTGTATCCGTAGGAGTACTCACAGGAGTACAATCAGAGAGGTTAAATTTCCTCAGCACTTTCTCAATATAATGAACCGAGTGATGGAAATTCCCTTACTCTCATGTTTGATCCTTAAACCAAGGAAAACATCAGCCTCCCCCATGTCCTTCATGGAGAAATGCTGAGATTACGTTATTAGTATAAAGTGTCGGACATTATCGTTGTAATAGGTCGTTATTGAAATTGGCTTATAATTGTTAGTTTATGTATCTGGCCCATGTAATAATCCCATGGGCCATTGAATGTGCATGTTCTAGAGCTTACGGTAATATCCCATACCATGTAATCACACTATAAATACCCCTTCCCTTGAAGGGAGAGTGTGTTGGTTCATTTATGCAATTTACTCTTTATTACTAGTAAGCATATTGTTCCTTACATCTCTCTCTCTATAACTTTCTCTCACAAGAAATAGCTTGTGTATGTCAAACATGGTGACCTAACAAGTGGTATCAATTGCAAGAAGATGATTGAGTAGTGTGTTTTGTGTGTTTGTTCAAGGTTTTAGTCATTATTTATAACAAAAGATTCGAAGTTTTTCAACTTTTCTTCGTTAACTTTGTCTCTTGCACTTTCTCTTTGAAGCTTGGAAAGTTTCAAGGTTTTGGTAGTGTTAAGAAGCATCGTTACACAATTACATAGTTAGCGTTTAGTTATATACAAGTTTAAAGTTAGTACTTTCTTTCGAACTTCTTGAATTTAGTTTACAAGCTTAAAGGTTAAAACTTTATTGTTGTTTATCTATTTTTAAGAAGATTTGATAAAAAAAACTGTTTGGAAAAGTGTTTTTGGGTTTAAAAATTTGTTTAGAAAAGTTAGCAACTTTTCGGATTTGTTTCAAAAACTTTAACTTTCGGATTTCTTGTTAGAACCCCTAACTTTCGGATTTCTCAGTGAAACCCTAAACTTTCTGATTTTAGTTTTAGATTTCTACCAGATTCTATTTCTTCAATGATTACGGATTACTCAGTATTTTTCTTGCTTGGATAAGCATGAAAAATACTTCGACTAAGGGGAATTCTTCTTAATTGGATAAGTTGGAACAAAACTTTTGGATTTCTTTGAAACCTTCAGATTTCTTTGAAGTTTCGGATTTCTTTACAATCTTCAGATTTTTGGAACTTTCGGATTTATTTTGAATCCTTCGGATTTCTAAGAAACACAATACATTCGGATTTGTCCTCGGGTTGAACGTATTAGAGAAGTATTCATGGTGCAGTCTGTAAAACGGATTTGGTTCATACCTTAACACTAAAATGAGTTCTCCATTTTTGATTGGAACTTTAGAATGTGTAGCACTCCGTTTTTCAATCGCATGAACCATGGGTACTTCCTCTCTTATGGTTTAAAAACATGCGTGAGCTAGTTCAGACATTGCTCTTGATTCCCTTCCTAGTTTTTGCATCCACGACGATGGACACCTTAAGACGGGGCTTGGCCAATGCTCTAAGATAATCACATTCCTTTTCGCTAAAAAGAGTTGTTGAACACAATGAATCAACAAGACCAACTAATTATTTTAGGTTTTACATATCCAATCCGTAAAATTGCAGCTTCCGTATCATTCCCCCAAGAAAATATTAGTGGAAGCAACTGATTACCATTTCGACTCCCAAGTGTTCTTCTAATGGAAGGAAATGCAGCGCCATATGAATCTTCTAAATTCCGAATAAATTCCAAATGAAGCAAAGAACCAAAAACCATCACAATGGTGACAAGTGTAAGTAAAAAGATAACGATTTTCATCGCATAAGCCATCGCCGGATCTCACGCTCTTCCTTCCGGCTTCTTATGTCACTTTTAATTTTTTTTTTCAAATAACTTTTGATATTTTGGTTTAGACATTACGGGTGTTTAATAGTATGTAATGACCCTTGCAAAAATGTTTTTCTGGATAACCTTATCGAAACTTTTAAAGAGGAATTACATGCGTCGTTGTTATATGTACGATCTCGTGTATTTGTTTTCATCTCACAGTAACTCGTGGGGTCGTGCCTTTATTTTGATATTTATATTCTTGTTAATAATAAATTTAATAGTATTTAGTTTTTAAACCCGTATACGCGCGTGTTAAACTTATAAAGAGGAAAAACATGAGTCGTTATTGAACGCGAGAGTAAAAAAATAGATTTTCGGATATCTTAATCTCATAAAAAGGAATAACATGAGTCGTTCGTGTATGTACAATTCATTTAGAAATCAAGTGCTTTCATTTTGATATTTATAATTTCGTGCATATACATTAATTTAATACAAAACGATAATAATATTTATAAATAACAAAACATATATGTTGTTTTTAAAACAAAAAAATAATAATATAAACTCTAGGAGGTATAAAGTATGGGGGTTGCTTATTAAATTTATATAATTATTAAAACACATATGATTGATAAGTTTACTTAAGTCATTAGGGATTATTTAATATTTAAAAACTATAAGTTTTCTAAACTAGTGTCTCCTATTTATTATTTTTTTATTATTTTATTTTTTTATAAAATCGACAAATGTATTTCTATACATATACATTTTGTTGGATGATATTTAGAAGTGTTTAACCATTCTGAAGCCAATTTTAACTTTTTTTAGTCAATCAAAAAGCTTGCTTTCAAAATTAAACTCTTATTGTTAAATAGAAAAGCCCATTCTCTCATTTTGTATCATCTCTAATTATATATATCATACATCAGTGACTTATCACACCTCTCAAAACCACGACAAACCGCAACCAAGCACACATACAAACCGCATACAAGAACCGAATAAACCGCATTCAAAACCATGAATCGAACCACGAGAATCACCACAAACAACAAAACCTATGCTCTGATGCCAATTGTAGGATCGTATATTTTATGTTGTTTAGATGATTCGGGTGGTCTAGGATTGTGATTAAACAAGAGAGCCATTTTAGAGAGATGAAGAAAGTAGAGAGGGTGTTCTAGAGAGAGAAATAAAAACAAATGCAAGGTTAGATTAATGAGAAGCACCACCCCTTCCAAGGATAGAAGGGGTATTTATAGTTACAAACAATACGCCCTCCTGTCGGGTTGTGGATCAGGCATACAGTGGGTAAAGACCCGTCCTTCCTCCACGGTGTTACTCTAAAATAATCTACGCTACTAACTAACTAATTAACTACTAAACAACGTAAGTAACTGCAAGTCTACGAGCTAACATATGCTAGACCGTAATTGGGGTGGCTGACACTTTCACATGGAATTTCCAATTCCTAACACATGGACTATGGAGATTACATCAATGGCAACATCGAAATTAGCAGGGTTTATTATGTGGAAGGTCTCGGTCACAATCTCTTCTCAGTTGGTCAATTTTGTGATGGAGATTTGGAAGTTGCTTTTCGGGGGAAAACTTGTTTCATTCGTGATCTACAAGGAAATGATCTTATGTCTGGTACCCGCACATCAAGTCTTTATACAATCTCAATGCAAGACATGATTGCTTCATCTCCCATCTGTCTACTTTCAAAGGCAACATCTACAAAATCTTGGATATGGCACCGTCGACTCTCACACTTAAAATTTCAAACTATTACCAATCTTGCACGATACAAACTTTTTGAAGGTCTCCCAAGATTTCGGTACTCTAAATATCACCTATGCTCAGCCTGTGAACAAGGGAAAAGCACTCGTGCTCACTTTCCTTCAAAGGTGGAACACAACTCACAACATGTGCTTCATCTTCTTCACATAGATTTGTGTGGCCCGATCCGTGTGCAGACGATTAATGGAAAACGCTACATCTTGGTAATTGTGGATGACTACTCAAGATGGACTTGGGTTTATTTTCTTCGAAGTAAAGATCAAGCTCGACAGATGACCATTCTCACGAAAATTCAAGTTCAGCTCCGGAACACAGTCAGACAAATCAGAACAGACAAAGGAACTGAATTTGTGAATCAAACTCTTTGTGCATATTATGAGAAAGTGGGAATTGAGCATCAAACATCAATTGCATGAACACCGGAACAAAACGGAGTTGTTGAAAGACGAAACCGTACGTTAGTGGAAGCTGCAAGAAGGATGTTGATAAATGCAAAACTTCCAGATTACTTGTAGGCTGAAGCCGTGTCAACTGCTTGCTACACTCAAAATCGTTCAATGATTACCAAACGCCACAACAGAACACCTTATGAGCTTATCCACAACCGTAAACCGAATCTCAAACACTTTCATGTATTTGGATCCCTTTGTTACCCGAATAATGATCGTGATGACTTTGGTAAGCTCAAAGCCAAAGCTGACATTGGAGTCTTTATTGGATACTGTGAAAACTCTAAGGGTTACCGGATCTAGAATCGTCGTACAAGGGAGATTATGGAAACGATTCATGCTAATTTCGATGAGCTTACATAATTGGCTTCTGAGCAAAACAGCTTCGAACCCGGACATAACCGTCTAAACTTTCCCCAAACCCCATCATCAGCTGAACCAAGCTTCCAGCTTACTCGTCAACAAATGGAACAGCTATTTGCTCCTCTGTTTAGTGATGATATTGATCAACGTGCTCCAGATGTATCAATTGTTTCCGCTGCTCAACCTGATAATAATCCAAACCCTGATACACCTGCAACAACAACTACTGTTGAGGAAGCACCACCAATTGATTCTACAACAACAGCCGAACAAACCGCATCCAATGATGCTGAACCAGCTGATGATCTTCTGAACAATGAAGTACCCCCACATGCAGATTATGATCCAAATGCGTTCTTCAATCCGTTTGCTAATGAAACTGCCATACCTGATGTTGCGGAATCATCTACAAGCCATTTGAATCCTCCTAATCTGCAGAATGTATATCAACATAAACCCTCCACACATCGTTGGACTAAAGACCATCCTCTTGTTAACATTATTGGAAACCCAAATCAACCAGTCGTAACTAGACAACGCCTTTAGACTGATGGTGAACATTGCATTTATGCACTCATCGTCTGCCAAACTGAACCCAAAAATATTAAGGAAGCCATGACATATGACAAATGGATTGAATCCATGCAAGAAGAACTTAACCAGTTTAAACGTCTCGAAGTATAGGAATTGATTGAAAAACCAACTGGGTCTATGTTATTGGTCTTAAATGGATTTGGAAAAACAAGCTAGATGCTGAAGGTGCGGTTATCAGAAATAAGTCACGTCTGGTGGCTAAGGGTTATAGACAAGAAGAAGGGATTGACTACAAGGAATCATTTGCACCGGTTGCTAGACTTGAGGCTGTTCGGATCTTTCTGGCATTCGCGGCTCATATGAACATCACGGTCTTTCAGATGGACATCAAAACTGCTTTTCTAAATGGTAAACTGAAAGAAACGGTCTATGTTAGTCAGCCAGAAGGATTTGTTGATCCAGAGTTCCCGAATCACGTCTACAAACTGAACAAGGCTCTCTACAGTCTCAAACAAGCCCCTCGGGCGTGGTATGATGAGTTATCATCCTTTCTCCTATCTCACAATTTTGTCAAAGGATCGGTCGACCCAACACTTTTCATACAATATCACGGGGCACACATTTTAATCATTCAAATTTATGTGGATGACATCATTTTTGGGTCAACACGTCTAAAGTACTCAAACACTTTTTCAAGACTTATGAAAAAACATTTTGAAATGTCCATGATGGGTGAACTTACGTTCTTTCTAGGACTTCAAGTTCATCAATAACCCCGTGGTATTTTTCTGAGTCAGTCCAAATATGCCCTTGAGATTTTAAACAAACATGGAATGCAAAACTGTGATACCTATGCCACACACCAAGATACTGGACGCTGATTTGCATGGGAAATTGGTTGAACCTACCAAATACCGAAGTATTATTGGGTCTCTCATGTATCTAACAGCCAGTAGGCCTGACATTGTATTTGTTGTATATCTTTGCTCCCGTTATCAGTCGAGACCAACTGAAACTCACCTCTCTGAGGCTAAAAGAATCCTCCAATACATCAAGGGAACCATTAACTTGGGAATCTGGTATCCGAAGGATTCTGGTTTTGAACTAATAGCTTTTCAGACGCTGATCATGCAGGTTGCTTAGATTCACGGAAAAGTACTTCAGGAGCACTACAATTTCTTGGTGATAAACTGGTATCATGGCAATCGAAGAAGCAGGATTGTACATCGCTGTCCTCAACCGAAGCAGAATATGTAGCCGTGTCGGCGTGTTGTGCTCAAGTCATTTGGATAAGAAAACAACTCAAGGACTATGGTTATGTATTTGACAGAATCCCGATGTACTGTGACAATCGCAGTGCTATTGTGATCACGTGCAACTCTGTTCAACATTCGAAGTCTAAGCACATCGACCTTCGATATCATTTCATCAAGGAGCATGTGGAAAAGGGTATCGTTGAATTATATTTTGTGGGTACCGAATATCAACTGGCAGACCTTCTCACCAAAGCCTTAGCTCCTGCTAGGTTTACTGAGTTGGTCGGTGTTTGACTCCAAAGGAACTGGAAGAACTTTTAAAACAATATTAAAACCAGTCAAACACCGAAACCTCTTTTGTAAATACTTTTCAAAAACAAAATACAAAAATACAAAATTTATAAAACTCAAAAATATTTTTCTATCTTAATTTCTTTCAACATGGCAAGTACAAACCTTCCGTCAACACTTCACTCTTTCAAAATTTCAATATTTTCTCGGTCAAGTGTTGACGGGAAGAAAGTAAATATTTTCTGTTTCATAAAACCTTGTACTTGCATGTTACACTAAAGTGGTTGTATCTTTGATAATGGTGGACACGTTTCTTGTTTCTTGACACTCCTCGGACCCAAATTTGTAAAATTTCTCCATTTCAACAGTCAAGGGGGAGTGTCGTCAAGTTTCTTTCCAAACGTACACTTTGTAATTAACCAAAATGGAAGTTTTGGGCTATGGATGAAAATAGTTAAGGTGGAGGGACCAAAGTTGTCAAAAGTTTAAACTAACTTTTCTAAAAACTCTCCACCTAATTTTCAAAACTCATTAAACTCTTACATTTAATTCTTCAACTACTCATCCTACGCCTAAGAGTCAACCTTCAAATCCGTGCTTTAAACCTCTAGGTTGCAAGTAGTTACTGATTCTAGGTGATATTCTAAACATAGGTTTTGATTTATACAGAAAACCTACGGTTAGATTTTTCCCTAGGCTTGATTTCATGTTTACGCATATGCGTATGAAAATGCAATCATGTTTTGGGTGTTTGTTGTTGAAATGAGTGTGTTAAAATGTTGTTATAATAATTCTAAAACTATTTCTAACAACTAAATCCACCCAGAAACATTAATCAATCATTTTCAAAATTAGGGTTTATGTGTAAGAATTAGGGGTTTTCTATTGAGAGTGTTTCTATGCAATTATTTGCTTGAGAGATGTTTCTTACATGTTTAATTAACCAAAACCAAGTTTGAATCATACCTAGAAACATGAATTTTTGCATAATTGAACTTTAGGGTTTATAACTTGTTGAAATTGGGTATTGTGGATTCTTGAGGATTTTTGTGTTAAAACTTGTTGATAACAACTCAATAGGCATATAAGACATCCCAGAATGAATATGGTGCAAGTTCTAAGGTTGGATTTCTTATTCGTAAAGATTGAAACCTTAGGGTTTAAGAATACGCATAAGGAAATCCTACGCGTAACTGTGTATGATTGTGATTACACGTGAAATTGAAAGGGATTGAATAATGTGTTAATGAAAAATGTTATGATGAATTTATTTCAGGTTTTACGCGTGAAAAATCAGAATCAAGGTTAAGAAATGGGATTCTACGCATAAAGGATCATCTTACGCGTAGAAAGTTATTCGTAAGAGAAATCTTATGCGTAACCTTTACGCGTAAGGTTCTACATGGGGACTACGCGTATCCTGTGAAGGATATGCGTAAACTAGAGTCTTACGCATAAGGTTCACTCTTACGAGTAAACCTTACGCATAAGCTCCCACATACGCTTACGCGTAAGCTCTATGCCAAGGACTCTTTTCCTACGCGTAAGAGGAGTTCCTACGCATAAGCTTATGTCTACGCGTATAGTCAACTGTTTACGCATAAGCTTGCAATTTCTATGCTTAAGCCTTATTTTTAACCATAATTATGAATTGTTACGCGTACAAACTTATAAATAAATAAATCATAACGTAACAAAACCAAAATGTCACTAATTAACTCTAATGGTTAATTTGCTGTGTAAATGAGTGAAAATTTGGAATTTACAATTCAAAACTAATAAACTCACGAAACTTATCACGACTACTTTGGACTATTGGACAAACAAGTGACGTTGGACTCGTAACATTCATCAACATAACATATTCAATAATTGGACAATAAAATCAACTTTTGACTAACGTAATGTCTTTCGATATGTTGGTTCTTTTGGCTCAATATCTTTCAGATCACAATATGGACGTCACAATGGAAAACGTTAACGCACCAAATGTACTCATGATGGAAAACATTTTCCCTACCGGTTACCAGATGAAGATTGGAAAGAATAATCTAAAAGTGGACTTTGATAATTTCACGTGCTCTGAGTCTTCCTGTTATATTGCTGTGGATATTCTGAAGACTCATCCCTACCACAACATGCTCACAAATTCTGCAACAGTACCGGAAATCTACATCCATCAGTTCTGGCACACTATGAAGAAGGTTGATGGTCAAGATGTTGTTACGGTGACACTCAACAACAAACAAGTCACCATCACTGTTGCGGATTTAAGGGCAATTCTCCTTCTCCCTGTCATCCAGCCTGCTGATTATGTTGCTACTCCTTCGGAAGAGGCTACTCTCCAATTCATGGTCGATATTGGCTATGATGAAGCTGCTGGGATTATTACAAAACATTCTTCAGTTGATCTAAAGAACATCCCTCAGCCATGGAGAACATTATACATCATGATTGCCAAATCTGTTTCTTGACGTGATAGTGATTATGAGCATCCTAAGCTCATGGAACTACAGATATTCTGGGGAATGGTCAACATGATGCATATTGACATTGCAACTCTGATTTGGGAAGACATGATGTCTTACCTCAAGAAGCCTGGCACCAAGATCCCCTACATCAGATACACTAAGTTGTTGATCCAAAGAATACTCGGGAATAATATGGACATTCCCTTAAGACTTGATGACCCCAACCATTACTCCGTGTTGTTTGAGGCTACACTTAATGTTGTCAGATTCAAAGACTCAACAATAAAGAAACAAGGTGCTGTATTGCTAGACTGTCTTCTCACTGACGATATCAAGAAACTTCAATCATACTCACGATATCAAGAAACAGTTGCATCAGGAAAAGTTGGCTTCATTGATGAAAAGTCTTCCGCTACACCTGTCAAGAAGACCAGGAGATCGGGCAGTGCTGGAAGTGCTGCAGGCACTGGGAGTACCCGAAAGTATCCAAAGAGAACTCATGTTCTTAAAAGGAAAGTTCCATCGAAGTTTGCTATCCCTAATCCAAAACCGGAACCTAAATTGATGGACGAGGACTCCGAGGATACTGACACAGCTGATGAAGAGGTTTACTACTCAGAAACTGTTATAGACGATACGACAACAGTAGAACCACCGCATAGTCCCAAATCTGACAAGGGCAAAACTCCAGTGGAAAAGCAAGAAGAGGAACAAAGTTCAGAAGAAGAGCCACAGGATGAAGAAAAAGAATACCGCAAGAAACTGAAGAATCTCAGACTACAACATGTTGCTAAGGAGTTTAATCTTCAACAGACTCGTGGCCCTGGAGGTTCAAGTGGTGGCTCTCAAACTACACCAGTTCTCGATGCGGTTAATCAACCCGATAAGGGAACTGGTACCACCACCCACGAATCTGAACAATAGCAGCAAGAGGATGAGATTATCTTCGACTTTGAGGAACAAGAAAAGGAGAAGAATGAAAAGATAACTGATGAAGATGTTGAGGCAGCTGCTAAAGAAAAAGCTGAAGAGGAAGCTCTAGCTAAAGCAGAAGAAGAGGCTAGGGTTAAGGCTACAGAAAAGGCTAAAGCTGAAAAAGAAGCTGATGATTATATTCTAGATAGTCCTGAACATAACCCGGTACAAACTTCTGAGCCACCAAATGACCCAGAGCCTCCTCATGACTCATCTTCGTCTGACTCATCATCTCATTCTTCACCACCACCATCCAAAGACGCTACCACCAGATCCGCATCCAGATCTGTAAAGAAACCGACCGATACTTGGACATCACGTGCAAAGACAAAGATTGTCAAAGCTGTCAGGCGAGTAAGGAAGAAGAACGTGGTCAACAAGAAATTAAATCAACTGTCCGACAGAATTAACTTTCTTCAGAATGTGATAAACAAGTTTTCAGATGAAAGGGAACAGATTCTACATTTTCTAAATAGAGATATCCAATGGGAAATGGACAAGACGATCAGAGAACATACTCACAAGTTTCTTCTCGACACCGTCCCTGGAGTGACAAGAGAGATGTTCACCAGACAACTCTATCCTAATCTCATGCAATTGGTCAAGCAAACAATGCAATCTACTCCTGTAGCAATGAAAATCAATCCAATCGAGCCTACGGTTGTCTCCGATGCAGAATTGATTTCCAAGCTTGTTTTACAGATGTCTCAACGATCCGCAACTTTTACTTCTGATGAAGCTAAACTATTTGAGGCATTGCTGGAATATCAACTCAAAACTTCATGCAAAAAGTCAGCTGAAAGGGCTAAGCGTCCAAGAGACGATGATGATGCGGATAAGGATTCTGAGCCGAAACGTAAGAAGAAAAATGATGATTCATCTTCTATGCCTCCACCACCCCAAAGGACCTCCACCTCTAGAAGATCTCCTCAACGTCGTCCTGCTACAGACAAACCTCAGGACTCTGAGTCTCCACCACCAACGGA
Source organism: Chrysanthemum seticuspe (assembly GCA_019973895.1). Lineage (NCBI taxonomy): Eukaryota > Viridiplantae > Streptophyta > Magnoliopsida > Asterales > Asteraceae > Chrysanthemum > Chrysanthemum seticuspe. Next base: position 193,217,903 of record BPTQ01000008.1, read on the forward strand.
GAAAACTAGTGATCACTTTGAATACACTGGTGGTGACGATGAGGAGATTCCTGAGCCCCAACAACAACCTCCTTCTTCTACATTAACCAAGCAACCAATATCACCATCAAAGCCAAAGAAGATTAAGTCAACTTCAGTTGTGTCATGGCCAGATTAAGATGAATATGAAGAGTATGAATGGTTTTCAAAGCTAGTTGATGCAACCCCTCAGTTACCGGAAGGCCAAGAACTGGTAGATGGTAGAACTATGGAGCAGGTCAAAATTATCCAAGAAAAGTTCAAGGTGAAGAAGATGACGAAATCAGAGTTGAAACGAATCAAGAACGACGCTTTTCAACTGCTTAAGGATAGCTCTGCCAGTGCCATTGAAGTCGAATATCATCTCGACAACATAGCACGAGCCATGTCCAACAACATTGATTGGCTCAACCCTGAAGCAAATATCGACTTCACCAGACCTGACAAGGCTCCATACTACACCGACTGGACTAAGCCACTACCTACCATTGGCCGACCTGATCAACCAAAGATTCCCTACCATTATTTCTTCAAAAATGACCTAGAATTTCTTCAGCACGGTAGCGACGTTAGCACAAAATACGCTACCTCACTCACCTTCCCTTTCCCGGAAGAAATCTACTCAAACAATATAGCCATCGAGGAAGAAGCCACACATATGTTTGTTGACAATGTGGTAAAGTATGACCTCGATGCACTGTATGGGATTCATCATTGGTCAGAACGAAGAGGAATCTACTACAGAAGCTGCCAGGTACTTAAATCAAAAAAGGAGGTGTTTAGTGACAGAAGGATCATTGCGATAATGCATGTTACCCTGTCTTCAAAGTGGGACTACTCATTCCTGAAGAAAATAGTAGTCAAACGCCAAGACGAACAGGAATATGACTTTACTGAAGCGGATTTCCCGAGATTGTCACTCAATGACATTGAAGACATGTATCTTGCTAAGGTACAAGGTCGAATGCGACAATTATCCATCAACATCCAGATCCAGTACATCAAGTCATTGCTAATATTCATCAGAAGCATCGTCATCCAGGAACGTGTTGAAGATGTTCAACTTGTCGTGGAATCGTATAAAAAACGTGTTAATCTCACACCACCAAAGCTATACATTCCCGATATCAACCATATGCCTCAGTACACCATTCTTAAGAAGCCAACATTCGGGGTAGTTTACCGCAGTGAACTTCACCGTAATTGCTTCATGGCGTGCAAGGAGCTTCACAAATTTTGTGATCATACTTTGAAGAAGGTTCGAGATGGGATGGCTTATAGGTTAAAGGAGATTCATGAAGGCATAGGGTCGAAGAAAAGGTGGAATTCTAGGGAAAAGAGGGATGCGAAGAAGATCATTACCAGGATTGATGAAAAGTTGTTTCGTCGAGACAGATGAGGACATTGGAGAGTTTTATGGGTGGACGTCAAAGCATATCTCTAACAAGCTACCAACATCCAGAAAGAACTCCTGTTGTTATTGACGGACTTCCTAGTACTCCTTGATTTGTTTCCTTCATTATTATTTGGATGTGTGATCTATATTTGACTTTGGCTTGTGCACACATAAAAGTGTACAACCCGTACTTGTAATGAAAGGACCCTGTGGTACGCATCAGTCCCACAATCCTATAAAAGGAGTGAAAGCTTCTCACTTTTGAGTAAAACCTATCAAAACTTTCATTTTTCAAAAGTTTTGCTCAAAAGAACAAGTGCTTCCCCTTATGTTTTTCAAAACCTCAAAATTTAGTATTACTTGTTGAGGGGGAGTACTTGCTTAAAATCTTTGTTCTCAAATGACTCTTCATGGAAATCTTCCCACAAAACTCGATATGGAGATATTCGATATCAAAATTTCGTCAAAAATAACATTTATATGCCATTTTTAGGGGGAGAAAAATTATGTGATAAGAAAAATGTTGTGAATTGCTATTGAATCTTAATGCAAAAGACTTAACCAAAGAATTGACGAGCTCTTAAATTTTAGTAACTCGAAAAGACTTGTTCGAGACGGGTAATAATTTCAAGCTAGCTCACTGGTGATGTAAACGTGCCTCGCAAAGGACTTGTCCTAGTAGAATGTACCATTTGAGAAAACTCTTGGTAGACATGAACCTTGACGAGTCAAACCTCCTCACCAAGGAGTGTTTACAACTTCAAGCTGACCCAGTCAATGATGTAACCGTGTCTCGCGGGGAATTGTCTATCTTGAGTTGATCAATTCAAAAGTGCGTGCTCTTCTCTCACCGTCCAGATTTCTGTCAAAATACTTAAGCACGTGTGGAGGGGGAGTATTTCTGCAAAATATAAAACTCTTTCACTGGTACAAAATGTTTTAACTCATAACCACTTTGAGAGATTTTCATGAAAATGGTTTACGGCAACATAGGTTAGTCATGGAGTTATAAGGTGACTAAGGTTAGGAATAACCATCCTATGATCCGCCAGAGGCGGAGGGATCTACCCAAGGACACCACCAATAGTTAGAATTTAGAAGTCCTTAGATATGATTATAAAAAGGAGAAAATGAGAATCGGAGAAAGAAGGAGTTGAAGAATTAAAAAGAAAAGTAAAGAAAAAGGGTGAAAATAAATAGCCCTCCAGATTATTCAACTTAGGGCAGACACCGAGTTCAACTCATATGCTACTGGTTGTCACTTGATGACACCGGTATTGAAGATTAAAGTCGTCATGGACCCAGTGACGCATGCACTAAACCTTCTTAGCCACTCAACTTTCTCTCAACAGAAGCTTGTTTCATTCTCACAGGGAACCCTACGTAAACTATCGGCTTTCTCTTAAAGATTGCTGGTATTGAAGAAGGAGACCCTCTCCCTAGTCTCCGCTCAGGAAAACCAAAGCGCACTATTGAGTCTAGAGCCACGAGATTCATCAAAAGATCTCTAAGGTACACTTGACATTTCATCACTTGTCGTTCAACAATAAGGACGGAAGTGATACATTCTACAGTCCTTCACAGATCTTAGCAATCTGTCGAGAACATTTATGAGGGGTTCACATCTGTGATCCTCAGTGATTGAATGGAAACTCCTATCAGGGTCAACATCAAACAGCGCTGACAGCATGTCACTTCGGTAACTCCTTGTGGGTTACGCTTAGTGTTGTCTCAAACGGTCTACAGTCGTGGGGTGATGCTTCGGTATACCTCAACGAGTCACCTGAACCGTAGATGTACTTTGGTATATCGTGTTAGCCTTCTTGAGGGCATCCGGTTTCAGGAACAGCCTTTGCTAAAATTAGAGACGTGTTTTCACATTATGCTGTTGACACTCTCGAAGTTTGAACTTGTAAATGCTGGAAATCCCGCTAAGGAGATTCCTCTCAAGAATCGAGTCCTGAATATGTGGGTCATTACTTGAACTTGTTCAATGTAATGCCAATTGTACCTTACGGGATTCAGACGGCTAATTCGCCCGACAAAGGTGAATGGAATCAAGACATTCATCAGTAGAACAATTGTAGTAATCAATTCTTTATGAAAAGATTACGATGATCAATTGGTGTTCGTGACTGTACCAGAGATGCTGCTGCTGATGGATGCTCGCGGGAGGAAGAGATCGTGCTGATTCTTCACATGCTCATACCAACAACATGACAAAAGAAGTTCTCTCAATATCAAAGGCAACAAAATGTCATAATGATTCTTCATCAAATCAAAGAATCTACAAAGTTATAAAGACTTGAGAACTACTTCACATCTGGAATTCACTATCAAATGATCATGTGAGCATGTTGAAGAAAGACGAGGAGACGCTGAAGCAACGAAGCTGACATGTAGCTGACAAACAACATACTATCACAACCACCACAAAGAACAAAGAATTAAAGAACAAAGAAATCAAAGACGTCAGAGCAGAATACTTCAAAAGAAACAAGATCCCTACACTGGGGAGAATGTTCGGATCAAGGCACTTCTTCTCACAAAAAAGAAGAATGTCAGAAGACGGCAAAGCAACTATTACATCAACACCAACAACGTTTAAAGATTACTCAAGTCATTAATTACCAACACTTAGAGGGAGATTGTTAGAATCACTCCTAAACTATATTTCAAGTGTTAGTAATCAATATGTAATAGGTTGCTTAATTAGGCTTTTAAGTTAGTATTTATGGCAAGGCTTATGTAGAAATCCCATAAGCCTTGATCCAAGCCGAATAAGGAAAGGAAGGGAACTAGTGTGTTGCCCTAGTTCCTTCCCTATAAATAATGTTGTAAACTCCCATTTGGGAGTTGGTTGTTCACTTTACTTAATATCATACGCATAAACCTTTCCATATCATTCGTGTATATTGTGTTAAGTGTTCATCCGATCCCTTCTCTTCTATATTTCTTATATTGAGGCTTGTGTTGCAAACATGGGAACCTAACACATACAACAACAAAACAAACAAGACTTCCAACTATTTGTTGAAGCTTGATTATGCCATGATCTTCTTTGCTACAAAAGAGGATCACTATAATTATATAAATCTGAGTTAGAAATAATAGAGAGAAGGAATTTATGTGATTATGCTAGAAAGGGATGAGAAAACAACTTGGGTTGGCTTGCTATTTATAGCCAAACTATTATGTTGTCACCATGGACCATGGAACCAAAATAAGGGTTCCGCCCTTGTATTATTTTGGTGTCGCCGGTCAGACAGTAAGATTACAAAGATCTTACCAAAGTCAACCAAATCTAACCAAGATCATGTAAGATATGTAAAGTCCAAATCTAAACAAAATATCTTATGAAATCCTCTAGAGATTTCAATGATGCAACCCATGATGTCATATGTTGTTTTCTATTTTTAGAAATAATATGTTAAATGTAAATACATATGTAATGTTGTGTTTAAGAAACTAAAACATACTTGATCTAAATATGTTGACATACATTATGGTTTAGAAGGATATCAAAGTTAATTGATACATGACCAATTAAAATGTAAATGCTTGAGTGATGAAGACTTTATTTAAGGAAAGCTTGTTTTAATATTTATTAATCTTGACAAGCTTTATACTTTACAAAAATAAAATTTACTTTTGTCGTTAACAAAACTTAGGTAAAGATCATAAAATATAAATAACTTTTAATGACGATATTTGTATTAACACAGTATGTAGATAAAGTTAGGTTAATATGAAAGGTTTAGAGTGTTTTGCAGGTTCTAAAAAAGAGCTTTTTCAATTCAAGTTGTATTGATTCCCTGTATTTTATTTTTACCCATGTAAAAGTGGTGCATGTTAGTGTTTTTGGTTTGTTGTTATGCCTATTTAAGAGACCCTTGCACTCTAATTTTCTTTGTGCAAAACTAGAAGGGAGGGTTGAATAGTTTTGCTGATTTTAAATTAAGTTTCAAAAACTTAAGATTCGATCTTATGTGAATTCGTATGGATGGATAGAAAGTATAAAGCAATAAGTAAAGTAAACAATGAAAGCAAGTAAAGTAAAGGATAGAGAGGAGTAACACAAGTGATTTATAGTGGTTCGGCTACAAGGACACCTTCCTTGCCCTACTCCACTCCCCGAGTTCCCCACTCGAGAGTACAAGCACTATGTCAACAAGCTCCTTCAACATGGCGGAAAAGCCTCACAACATCGCTTACACTTTATCCGGTACAAAGCTAAATACCGAGTCCTTAACACGGCGGACCAAACCAACACAAATATTACACAACAACTATGTGAAATATGAAATACAAGATCTTGCTACAGAAATCTTATGGAAGAACAAATCAATCAAGGACCCCTTGCTTGGATGACTTGTAGTATCTTGTGATCTCGCCTTTGAGAAGGACCTATATGAGAATCACAACAAAAGACAGAAGAACTACTAGATAGATCAAGAGATCTGAGATTAGAAGAGAGAGTTCGTAAGAAGAGGGGTGAGTAACAATGAATAAATGGCTCACTATTTAAAAGCAAACTGGGTTGTACCTGTCCGGGTTTTGGGTTGCAAACCGGGTCATGGGTCATGGGTATGAGCCTTGGGTACCCAACAAGATACAATTTATCTAGACAATGGGTCATGGGTCTTAGGTCATGGGTTATGGATTAGCTCCATGGGTATGGGTCATGGGTCTTGGATATACTTTACAAAAATAACATGTATTCTTATAATTTTACTTATGATAACTTTATATTTGTTATCAACAAAACACAAAGAGATCGCTAAATATGAATAAAAATTTTTACGGTTTATTTGTATTAACAATCTCCCCCTTTTTATTGATGAAAAAACATAATGTTATGATAAAGCATATGTAAGTTTTACTTCTTCTCCCCCTTTTTGTCGAAACAAAAAGTGAACCTAACGAAAAATAAATTATGGAATAAAAACAAGTATGATCCACAAAGCACTAGCTCCCCCTTATGGTAGCTCCCCCTAGAATTAGGCGTCAAGTGAGAAAAAATAATACCTACAAAAAAAATGTTAGTAGTAACATGTAATATAATCTTGTATGAGATGAGAAACAAGATGGAGAGCCAAGGTACGTAAACAAAGCCTTGTAATAAAATATCAAAGTGTAGTGGTATAGAGGCCACATACAAAATGTAAAACTAAGAACAAGGTTTGTTCTTTAAAATGACTCAAAAGAAAAAATAGTGAAAATAGTAATATCAATCCTTCCATGCTTTCAGATGGTTAATTATGGAAGTTTTGGTGTGTGATGATGTTGATGTGATCAAGGATGTCGTTGAGTATGAATCTCGTCTCGTCCCTCATTCCCATTGCAAGTTCCCTAGTCGATTGACAATGTTCGCAATGTGAATGGTTAGGGTAGTGTTGGTGGATGGTTTACGGGTAAGTTTGATTTGTGGAAGGCGGAATATGTGGTAGAAATGTTGGAAAATATGGATCAAAGCCCATGATGTTGGTAAGTGGTGGAGGATAAGAACCTAGATGTTTGATGCGTGCCAAACAGTCAAGCTAAATCACTCAAGCATGCCACTTGTGAATGGCAGACCGTAATCAGCTTAAAACTGCTCAAGCACGAATGCAATGAAGATCTGGGGAGTATAGTGTTTCCCCGGGTCGTTATGTCCCAGCGAGCTATGCAATGGATCACCCTACGAATAGTGATCGAGAAATTTGAACGAAAAAGGGATTATGAATTGATTATAACTACAGACAAAGCCAACAAATAACAACGGCTTAAATGCAAATTAAAGGAAATTAAAAAGATAAAAAATATTAAATAAACGCTATCACTAATTTTAAAATTGATGAACGTTTAAAACTTAAAACTTAAAACTTACGTTTAAAATAAAATTACGTAAACGTACAAATAAAAACGTGAAACTTACACAATATAAATCCTAAAAATATGAAAAATATATTTTTACAATCCTAATGTTAAAAGAAAATTTATAGAAAAAGAAAATTATTTTTATAACTATTTAACTAATTATTATAAATTAAAAACTATTTTTAACTATTAAATAATAACCTAAAAGACAAGAAAATAGGAAATAAAGCTAGAAAAATAAAATTGTGACTTAGAAAAATCTAAAAGAACAAAAAAGAATTTTCAAAACTATTTTTGTATTTTTCTGAATATTTTTGGATTTTTTATGAATTAAAAACTATTTAAAACTACTTAAATTATTTAAAAATACAAATTTAACTAAGAAAAATCTAGAAAAATATTTTTTTGACTTTTTATATTTATCTAAACTTAAGAAAAATGAAAAATTATTTTTTTGAAACTTTTCTTAATTTTTTGTATTTAAAGCTATTTAAAAATGCTTAAAAACTAATTTAAATTAAGAAAAATAGCAAACAAGCTTGGAAAAATATGAAAATTTCAGGAAAACTCTAAAATATTATTAGGAAGCTAGGAAAAATGGAAAAACAAGGGCTTGTTTGGAGGAAATAGAAACTGATGTGCCAAGTGCTTATGAAATAAGCACTTGGATAAGCTAAAGGAGCACAACAAGCACCCAACTGATGTAGAAGCTACAATAAGCTACAAGTACTCTAAATGAACTAAAAACAACAACACCTAACCTCTGGATTGCAATTTGTACAGATTTGGCTTGTTGAGCTAATAAGCTAAAAGCAGTAACTGAGGGTCTACTTGCAGCTAGAATATAAGCCACCAAATAAGCTAGAAACTAAAAGCTAAAAGCTAGATCCTAAAGAATACCTGGGTGAGAGCTTGTAAACCAAAGATCAGACCTAGTGAAGCTCAACTGAACCTAATGCACACTCTGCAAAACCTGGCCAAGTCATGTGCAGATTCAATGCCCTGCACAGGGCACTTAGGCCCATTTTGACAAGCTTATTAGAAGCTTAAGAAAAATTCACTAAATTTGAAAAAAATGAGGATAAGAAAGTAGACCTGTTGAA